>OMLM01005136.1:19059-29299 GCA_900302695.1 Helostoma temminkii
ACTGTTTTTCTTCATTTATTTTTTTAACATTTTTTCATTAAAATTTTTCCTTTCTTTTATCCCTATACTACTTTTCTCTGCTGTTTTTTTTTTGTTTGTTTGTTTTTTTTTTGGCATTTTATGCTGCAGAACGTGAATGCTTCACAAGTAGTTATGCATCCATCAAGGTGTGTTTGGTCACCTTGTTCTATTTTTGACATTCTTCCATCCCCCTCTCTCTCCCTCTGTCTCAGGTCCAGGGTCACATGCCTCCTCTGATGATCCCAGTGTTTCCTCACGATCAGCGGTCCCTGGCTGCTGCTGCTGCTGCACAGCAAGGCTTCCTCTTCCCACCGGGCATGTCCTACAAACCAGGTACACAACTGCTCACACAAACAACATGCTTACTGAAAAGTGCCCAGGATAGATCACACACTCAGAATTGTATGTTTCCTGGTGCCACTCAAAGAAAAGCACCGAAGCTCTGACAGAACTAGTGGCTCTCTCTGTGTCTTAAACACACTCAGACAACAAGCACACATACTGGGATCCCAGTATCATTAATGAGGTGTGTCAGGTGAGGAATGTACTGGAAATGAGCAGAGAGATTTACAAGCCCAGCTTGTTCACGTCAGGAACAATACATTGGACACAGTGCGGACTGGAATGTCTCTTTTATGGTGTGCTGAAAACACGTCAGTTGCACAACACATCTGCAACATGGAATTTGACACTTTCTCACACACACTCACACATATGCACAAATTCTCAGCGTTCTACTGGTACTCACTGACCAAACAGTGTGAAATAGACACATAACTCACACAACACATGTATGTATGATTCTGCAACAATTGAGAGCAGAGACAGCAACAGACTTGAACACAACTACAAGCACACTTCAAGTGCACAGCCTTCTTATTGCAGGATCGGCGGCACCACCTGCTTTCTTCCCCTCTCCTCGTCCTTCACACATTCCTGTCTTTCGTGCATTCTTCCAGGTGCTTGCCTGACGCCGCACAGCACCGACCCTCCATATTTCGTACACAACAATCATGCACGCAGACTCCTGCGAGACTGCAAAAAGAGGCAGGAATCAAGAGAAGGATTAAAAAGCCATTATTGCACACTCCCCTTTGACTTTGGTCTGTTTTTTAACAAAGGGTTGGACATGGAAAGCCTTTTAGGGACAAACAGTAGGGGTTATACACGGTGCTCATATGAATTTATAAGTGAGGGAGCACTGGACTTGAACTCTGCTCGCACTGGTCTCAAGCACCCATGTGTGCAGACAATAAGCGTTATTAACCTTCGAATAAAACACTTGTGACCCTTCATGTTTCATTTGGCATGAATAAAAACATGAGCGGAAAGAGGCAAAGAGCAAGACAGAGAAAAAGAGACAGACAGAAGGCCGACTGGAGGTGAAAGCAGGTTAGTTCTTGTGCAGTTATCTGCCCCCACAGCTCTCTACAAAATGTGTTGTTATGGCTTTTCAACAGGTGAGAATTACCCCATGCAGTTCATTCCATCTACAATGGCAGCTGCAGCAGCGTCTGGACTCAGCCCATTACAACTACAGGTAAGACAGAAACACCTGGTTACCTCAGATTTAATCAAAATCAAAACTGAAGCTGTTTGTGTGGCTAGCTGCCACTAGATGAGGAGGAAGAGACTTTTTAAATTGGGGTGAAATTGCACAAACATTGTGAGTAATGTAATGTGAACTGGTGAACAGTGGGTGTGGATGTTGCATGAGTGTGTGTGAGAGCTATGCTTCACCTCCACCAATTAAATTCTCAACTCGTAAAAACTTTACACCGAGGAAACAAGTTCTTTTTTTGGGACATGACTATGACAACTCCTGTCTAAACCAAAATGATTTGTCTTCTTTAAACTGCACATAAACTAATGTTTTATCAGATGTATGCTGCTTTTATCGTGGAATCATAAAAAAGAAGAAGTCACACAATTTAGCAGCTGGAGTCTGTAACAGGCCAACAAAGCACAGTGAATAAGTGCCTCTTCAATATCTATGACGATAACTCAAGTGAGTTTCACAACCAAATAAACAACTGTAGCAGAAACAACGTTAAAGAACAGAAACAAGAACAAGACAAAACTATAAATGTGAGGATTTTGTATACTGAGAAAGTGCATGAGACTTAAGTACATAAGAAGTCAGCAGTGGGAAGATAAATAGAAAAGACAGTCAAGATAAGGAACACTGGCACACTACAAGAAACCCCTATTCAGTCTTACTTCACCCTGAGTTCAAGTGAGAAAAATCAGCAATATTTCCATGAAAAAAAAGACTCTTAAATGCTCCCTGTCCATTGCCAACTCCAAGAACACAATAGTGATTGAGTTTGTACCTTGTGCATGAAACCTTTTATATTTTGCCTATGAGATCTAGAGGTCAAGGCTGTTACGAAACAGCATCAATGTCTCTGAAGCTCTGGTAGCAGTTTCAATAAAAGAGAATAGTTTTTTATATGAAGTGATAGCCATCATGTCTGCACCGTCTAAGCAGCTGGTGTCACCGACACTAACTTCAGTAACAGAAAATCAAAGGAAGGAACGTTGACCTGAGTGATTGACAGGTGATCTCATAAGAGTGCGGATTCTCAGCAACGAGACTCTCACTAAGGCAAAAACTAAAACCTATTTTGCAATGATTATATTATTATACCATGATTTGCCTCCTGGCTTTGCTACTTTACACAGATCTCACCTATATACTCCCACCTGCTAACAGTATATGATCATAAACACTCCAACGCGTCCATACGAGCAAAAAGAAATACAAAAGGAAGCTGGAGGAGGCCCAGCTTACATTAATCATCCGATCACAGTCTCATCTCCTAATGAATTTTAATGAAGTTAACTTTTTTTCAATAAAACAACATGACGCGTCACAGATGAAGCTCTATAGGCCGACGCTAACATGCTAGCCCGCTCATCTGCTGTCTGTCAGCCGTGTCAGACAAAAGCTGCTATGATGAAAAGCAGAGGAATTCCGCCCCAACAGCACAACACCTGGCCCGGGCAATTCATCAAATATTTTATTCCTGCTTGACACCTGTGGTTAGAGAATAGCTCTTATTCATAATGGTTATTATAGAATGTAAAAACAAAAATGAGAAGATAAAAATGAAATCTTTAGTCTCTAAAGGCAGTTTGGATTTCACAACACCCCTCCTGCTGTACCTACTATCACAGGAAAGAACAAAAGCCCTCAAAGGCTTTTTCACTGGCAAACAATGTTGCTTCATCATGTCAGTCATTACCATAGCATGGCTTTTGGATGTTATAAGAATCCTTATCTGAGTTTATTCAATTTGCATTGTGGTTTTCACTTATTGAAGCCCTCATTAGCTACTATTGACTTAGCAAAGCGTCGTGCTGCGCCGAGGAGATTGGAGCCTCGGCGCAGCCTATCCCCACTCCTGGCTTTGAAATGATCAAAAGAGCCGTACGGTGAGTGAGAGGTAAGAGGATGAATGATGTCGGAGATGCAAACTCATTCACGCCTGAACACTGAGACACGGAGAACGAGAGGCAGAGAGGAACCTGAATGAAAGAGGAAGCTTCTCATCCTGGCGTCTGTTGAAATTGAGTAAGAGACTTGGAAAAGGAGCAAGACAGACAGCGTGGGGAAGTGTTTATGAGAGAAAAGAAGGATGATTATCTGTGGAATTTTTGTGAGGCGGAGGCTTTGGCTTCCAGCACATGTTTGGACATTGTTTTGACAATAATGCCTGTGCCAAAAGCAATCACCATGAGATTTATGAGCCTTTACTGTTATGTATCTTCATCTCAGACATACGTGGTGCAGTGGCACTAAAAGCAACAAATAGATAGTACAGGATTTAGATGGGTACAATAAAAACACCTGCAATCCAGTCTAATAACCTTTTAATAAATACTTAGTGAAGCTGCTGTGGTTTAGCTTCCTGAGGTGAAGCAGCGTGACGCCTTAGGTTGCATGTTTTTGGAGTGTTTTTGTTGTGTATGTGCTACAAATACAGGGTTTCCCTCAGGAAAGCAGCTGAGCCATTTACCTGTACTTTTCCCAAGTGGAAAACATTCACTGGATCCTATGGCTTTGATTAATTATCATGCAGTGAATGTACGGTGTGAGTTTGAGCAAAAGGCTAAACTTATCTGTGACATAGGGTTTGCAGTGTGTTACATAACTAATAATAATAATAATTTCTTCCGATATTAGCTCAAATCTTTATTTCCATCTATGCTACCATGTGCTGTTGGAAACTCTGAACTAACACATCCATCCATCCATTTTCTGAACTAATACAATTTTTCATGAGTAGACTTGAACTTTTTTACCAACCCAGTCTCCTAAAAATTATGTTCCTATACAACTACAATCATACAAATGTTTTGAGGGGAATGTAATGATGTGACCAGGTTAAGTTTTCTGTAATGACCATATATTCACATTTAATGTAAATGATAAGTTGCAAAGATGCTCATACTTCACATATCAGTTAAAGGCAACATATTTTTGTTAACCAAAATATCCCATCTACAACATCACCATTCTCTTCCGTGAAAATGTTTAATCTTGCACTTCAATATCCAGATATATGACTTCAACTTTATTAACGTGTTTTATTGTTGGGTTCAGGTACTTATGTTCCTCGGTTAGTCAGTCACTTCACTCTGAAGTGATGCTAACCCCAAACCCTTCACACAAACAAATTCATGCCTAAACCCAGCCTCATTCTGGATCTCGGCTCTGTGGCTTCTCTGCACATCATACACACCCCAGCCACCCTGACCACCATCTTGCGACTTGCTTCCTGTTAATAAATGTGACGCTTCATTCATTCACAAAATACGTTGCCTGACAACATAATAAGTAAGTTTGCTACAGAAATGTAATCGCAGTTGCAGTTTAGTTGTACAGGAACGCAATTTCTTTAGACTGGCTTGTCTGAACATGCAGCACTATCTCAAGCCCTTTGGCCTGCATGTAGCCATCGTGGTTACGCTGTAGTGCCACAGAGGGCCTCTCTCTCTTTCTCAGCTCCGGCTCTGCTGTCTTTATGGGCTCTGCCTTTGGGAGGTGAGGGACAATGATAGCTCTGAAAACCTGTTTTCTCCTGAGCATGCTTTTACCCAGAGCCTCACTAACATACTTCTGCTAACTTCTTGGCCTTTGACCTTTTGACTCCGTGCTGTTTGTTGTTTGGCATGCGAACTCAGGCCAAGTGCACTGGTTGCATTTTTATTTTTATTTGAACCTTAATTTAACCTGGTAGAGAGACTGAGGTCAAGAATCTCTCTTTCAAGGGCGACCTTGATGAAGTCAAATCAGACTTACTGTTAAGGAACACTGTATGGAATGTATGTTACAGAGTGATACAGTGTTACAGAGGCAGATGTATGGTTTCATTGAAATAGTTGCATGCATAATAAGTCCTTAATTATGATTCTGATCAACTGAACATGTTTTTCTTTATTTCTTGAGGAAATGTGCCTTGTGATTTAGCCAACTGAGATTTAAACAAACCACTTCTGTGAAGTGATTTGTACAGTGCACTCACTGAAATCTTATCTAGTTTTAAGTGTTTTTCAGTTGTTAGTCTCAGTTACGCTTGATAAGGGCCTCAACTCTGATGTGTTATAAAAAAGTGCTATACAATTAAACCGTGTTAGTTCTACGTTAGCAACCTCCTCTGCTCCATACTGCAGTCAAGTACACAACAGCTGGCATCAGACACTTTTAATGCCAGATCTGTGCTCAGTGCAGGATGGACAGATGTTGTAGCCAGACTTCTCCAGATGTTTCAAAGTTAAGCCCTGTAGGACTCTTTCAGACAGCTGGCTGGCACTGATGGTCAAGTGGGCATAAATTGGCAAACAGATAGAATGAATCTAGAAAAACATTTCTCCACAATGTTAAAGAAAAGATCAGAAAGGTGCAGAAGGTAAGAGCAGGAATAGATCATGTCCATGACTTCACCAACTGAAGAAATCTCATCTAATCACAGTTTTTGGTCTTTGGCAAAAGCTGCCCCTTTGATTTGACCCGCGATGGCCCGACCTAACAATTTTGACAGAACAAATGCCGTGCCATCGGCGTGGGAACTTGATCTGGCCAATTGTTTCCAGAGCCTTGGAGCAGACCCCTTCACAAACAGTGGATTCCAGCTGAAGAAAGGCTCCCTTTGTGTGTGGCTAATGCGAGGGAAATACAGTTGCTTAGCAGACATTCTTGCTCAAATCATAAGATCTCTTGCTGTCTGTCTCTCCGTTCAGCCTATTTCTGTTTCTGCGTCTCGGACAGAGAGACAAAGGTATGGAAGAGATTTTTTTGCCTTCACTGCCAACATTTAGTAATTAGGCCAGAATGACTTTCTTTGTCATAAATTGAAGTCAGTGATTGGACGGCAGTCAGGTTTGGTTTTCTTGTCTTAAAACACTAGCATTTGCTTCATGAAAGAGAACTGGAAGTGATATAATGGTTGTCTTTATGCACTCTGCCTCTCTGTGTATCTCTCTTTCACAGTCTTGGACACAGCTAACCCTCCCAGTGCAATATTTAGCTTCCATCCTCTGTGTGGGCCAGCTCAGTGGCAGTCGATCCTTTTTCCCCCTCTTCCTCCCCCTCTTCCTCCTGCAAACCTGCTGAAAAAGACAAAACCTCATTTGTTTTGTGTACTCCTGAGATCGATAGCAGCTCGACACTAAAAGAGGCCGGCTAAAGGGATTCTTCACTCAGTCCTAAAGGGACAGGCCTGAGCACAGAGGAGGCTGTTGGCAGGCTACAATACATTGGTTCAAACAGTGCTGTCCACACCCAGACCACAGCAACATCACCTTTTTTCTTCTTTAACGATTAAATAGTAGACCGAAGCTATTAAAATGAAACTGGTGGTGATAAGGGCGATCAAATATGACTGAACAATTATTTGAATTTCAGTCAAACTAGCACTAAAGCTGTAAGTCCACTTACATAGACTGACAGCTGAGGCATGGTTTGAGACCTGCTTTGTCAATTTGTAATTTAGCAAATTGCGGTATTGTCTTCCCCTGGGAGTTGACTGAACGGTGAGAGCTCTGCTTGGGGTTGTTTACGCTGCACATTGGCCTCCCCAGTCACCAATCAATCTCAGAGTGTCTTTAAAAAACAGAGGAAAAATAAGATAAAAGCTCTAATTTTCATCCTTTTGTTTGTTCAACAGTTTCCTCATTTTTATTTAGAACTGCTGACGGAACTGCTGCTAACAGCACATCAGCTGGGTGTGTGTGTGTGTGTGTGCGTGAGGCATGGGTGTGAGACCTGTGTGCTTCACCTCAAAGACTTGTGTGTCTGCCCCAGCCACCGCTCCCCTTAGAGCTGTAAGAATATCAGCCATCACCAGAAGTAACTCTGTGGTTGGCTTGATTGACCCGAGAGGCCTCACCACCAGCCATTCAAGGCACATTCTTACTGAGATCTCATATCGCCAAGGGGTTGGCCTGAGCACTCCGGGTGCCTTCCAAGGAAAATAAGCGGTGTGACATCAGGGCTTTGTTTCAGCGGTGAGGCCCCTTCTGTTTGTGTTTAATATCACTCTGAGAGAAGTGGAAAGAGGGCCAGCCAATTTCTCTGGCCCTGACTGCTGTGCTTGGCGCGTCGGCGGTGAAGCGACGGTGGTCTCGTGTGTCTGAACCACAACACTCTCTGCCTTTCTCTATTGCGCTCTCTTTGCTTTCGGATCACTGGTCCCAGGAGGCTTTGCAGTTTTGACTACAGGGAAATGAGATCCAACATCACTGGGGGTCGTTTAGGCTGAGGGCCGAGGCGGGAGAAAGTAAAAACACAGCGATGAGACGGGGAAGAAAACAAGATGCAGAAGAGAAGGAAAAAGGGGGAGATCAAAAGGGAAGATGACAAAAGAAAGGAAGAAATGTAGAAGGATGTGGAGAGGACTGATGAGGTGAGAGTAACACAGAATGAGAGGAAAGTAGGAAAGCAGAAAAGAAGGAAAGAGAGGAGGGAGTTTTAAGTGAAGGCCAGCCATGTCTGGGTGGTTTTCCTGAGGACAGGCTCTTTGATACTCCAGCACTCACACTCCAATGCTTTTAGACAGGGGTTGACAGTGGTTTCAGGCAGCGGTTTGTCTGGCCAGCTAGCTTTGATTTAAAAGACCCTGGACTGTGGACCGAATATTTGACTCTTTGATTTTTGCTAAGTACCTTGGATGGAAAATCTGTACAGTTTTTTTTCTACAGTTAATATTTTTCGTCCAACCCCAAAGGCAGATTGCTTCTAGTTTCCAGGGGTTTCAGTTTAGGTTTTTAAAAATTATTTTCATACAAATTACAAGTGTTTTTTTTTTCTATTGACTCGTAACAGCAACGTAATTACACCTGAAGACAGATCGCTTCTACTTTCATTTAATTTTTTTTATTTAAAAAACTATGATTGTGATTAGTGTCAAGTGTGTTTGAGACTTGTGAAGTATTGTTTGCTTCCTAATTTGGTTTGGTTTGGATTGACTAGTACCATTAAAAAATTTAGCTGAAGCCAAGACTTTAAAATAAAAATAAAATAATAAGCAAATAAAAGAAAGAGGCCCATGTGGCTTTTTTCACTGTGGTTCACATTGTTATTTGAAAAATAACTTTTTATAGTTAGTATTACTGAGCCAGACATTCCTACTGTACACTCTCATATGTGTGTAGAATGGACTTATGGATATCGCATTTTGTCAATAATCAATATTAAACTGAAAGAGGATTCAAGCAGTATTCCAAGGTTTCTTTAACCTCTGTCTGGATTTGTTTCTAGATGCAGATTGATGTACAGTCTGCTCCTGCATCTGCTGAAAGGATAACTGTCAGAGAGGGATTGTAGATAATTTAAAATAAAAATGTTTAGCTGGAATGCCTCCTTGATAACTACTCGCCCCCTCAAATAAATCTTTTTGTGTGTGATCCTACTGCCAAATTCAGATCTAGGTGTGTGTGTGTGTGTGTACAAGCACATCTGTTTCCATGTGAGTTCTGTGTGTTTGACTCAGTCACACACCCATCAAACCTCAGACGATGTCAGCGGTACCAGGGAGAGGATACGGCAAAAACACACACAACAGGATCAAGGGTGTGGGGGAGTAAAGAAGAGGAGAGAGAATAAAAGAGGAAAGCCACTGTCTAACTGGTGGTGAGCAAAGTTAATAGCCGGTTTTGCTGCTTTCTTCCTTTTTTTGCAGCAGCTGTATGCCGCCCAGCTGGCAAGCATGCAGATCTCACCAGGAGCCAAGATGGCTCCCCTTCCGCAGGCTCCCAACTCCTCCGGTCCCCTTTCCCCCTCAGCCCTGAAGAGCGAGAAGCGAGCGTCCAGTCCTGTCGCTCAGATTAAGGTGAGTCCACTGTTGGTGCAAAATGCAATGTTGCACTTTGTAAAATGTTTTATGTAGAATCACAAAATGATTCGGCAGGAAATACAAAACCAAGTGTGCACATTTCTGATTAATGATACCAGGAGATGAGATGATACTATGCAGTAGGCGAAAACAACAGTGGTTTGGAGAAAGTTTGACTGTATTCAGGAATGTATGAGGGATGTCAACAGGTTGCCAGTTTATCATAGGGTGACACATAGAGACATTACCTAACCTGCATGGCATGGAAAACCCACAGGCAGTGGGAGACTCCACATTAAAACGCTCGAGCCGGTCACAACGTTTGAAGCTAGGACCTTCTTACTGTGAAATGAGAGTGCTAATCCTGCATGCCACGTATAAGAGATTATGGATTGAAAAACAACAACAACAAGAATAAAAAAAAAACAAACAATATCTCTATGGTGTATGTATGTAGAGTGACTTCAGAATATAAACACACAAAAACAATACTGACGCTGATCCGTGCAAGTTAAAGTGAGAGGCTGGAAATCTGGAAGTTGTTGAAACAACAATCTGCATATGACCTGCTCTCTTCACTGCCAATTAGAAACAGCTTATTTAAAAGTCACACATTAATACACACACACACACACACACACACACACACACACTGAAACAAACTGACACTGGCGCTGGCTGCTGTTTGGCAGAAGCCCAGACCCCTTCACTGGAGAGACCGTACGCCTCATCTTTACTCAACGACGAGGCAGTAATGGAAACCATGTGTGTGTGTGGGGCACAGCTGCAACCGGCGTCACAATAGACCGGCGTCAGAGCTCACCACACTCAAACAGTAGTGCAGTGCTTTCCAAAATCCCCACCCTTTGCTAACCCCCGCA
>OMLM01005140.1:1601-37010 GCA_900302695.1 Helostoma temminkii
CATACTCTCTTTCCCACAGACACACACACACATGCACACAACCGTGGAGAGGAAGAGGATATTACATACTTACACACAAACAACAGACACAGACGATGGCATCTTAAATAGACATATGAGTCAGAGATCATTTCACATGATGGTCTCAAGTGTCAAAGTGGGGACAAGTCTGGACATGTGGTAGGACGCTGCTTGAGTCACATGTGCACGCACACACACACACACACACACACACACACACACACACACACACACACACACACACACACACACACACACACACACACACACACACACGCTGAATGCAGTCCTGGAAGGTTTCATACACTAGATGGTGACACTGAGTTAACTTTTATTGCAAAATGGCATTGAATGATTATGTTTGCTAGCGCAATAGTAAATGTCCCATTTACTTATAATGTTTTATTTAGAAAGATTAAATGGAAAATAAAATGAAAATCTGTGTAACCTGTTCTTTATCATTATGCTGATCTGTGAAAATATAGTGACAGCTCTTGCACTCAGGCAACACAAAATCATTACATCTATAAAGTGTTTCCTTCTTCACATCTCCAGCATTAGTGTATCATTAGTAAAGTATTTGTCTCTGAGACTAGTGCAGCTGAACTCTGAACCAGAGCTAAAATAGAGCAGCAGCTGCCAAAGCTCTGAGGCGAAGACAGGGATGACCCCTCAGTGGATAATATGTCCAATTTGAAGGTGGGGTTCCTTCGAGGCCACCTAGGAGTCTGCAGGATGACCTGTAGCCCTGTCAACAGGTCACTTTACTTTCTCTTAAGGAATCTGCACCAGTTGCTAAGTCTATAAGCCACAGCCGTCATGTCCTGAAACAGGAGAAGCTGCTGAAAATCCAAACCTGGCCTCAGAAATACGTTCTGTAGACAAGCAGGAAGGATCAGTGGAGCCCATGCGGCACCCAGATCTTGTGATATTTGATCAGGCTTGGTGCGTCTGCCCACTTTGCCTCACCTTCCTCATGTACACACACCCAACACCTCACACCCAGTCCTAGGGATAAGTGGTCCCTTGCTATAAATACAGAGACTGGACAGAAGTTTGGAGTAAGCCAAAACTGAGTGGGCGGTGGGACGAGGAAGGCCAGTATGGCTAACACATAAAAAGTAAACACCTGTCAATAGGGTGTCAACAAGTCAAATGTGAGGTGACGCTAAAAAATAAGTTAATGTCAACTTAATCTCTAGTGTAATTTCATTGACTCATGCTCCGTGCAGATGTATCACTGCTGGATCACACACTTGGGGGGACTTTTTATGCTTTCATGATTTTCATCACCCTCTTTTTATCATGTCCCCACCCCTGAGCCTGTCTGTCTCCTCATGCTTATCCACCTCCCCCTATCATCCTCTGTGATTCTCAAGAAAACAGGTGCAAGGAGGAGTGTCCAGTTCACAGAGACTGACACATATACAAATGTCATGCCTGATGCCCGTCCCATGCCCCACCTTTCAGTTAGCAGAACCTGCGGCTAAAGCATGCAGAACATTTCCTCTGTCCTCATAGCTGCAGAGTATTCAAATTTTAGAGAAAATAATGTATAGCCTTGAGAAAGTCAGAGCAGTGGAGCTCTCAAACAAACCAATGCCACAGGCAACAGTGTGGCCTATTTCCTGTGTTCAATCAGAAAGCAACTGCCAGAGCTCCAAGAACAAACCAACTGTGTTCAAAGTGATCTGTTACTTGAGATGTTGAGGATGATCTCAGCGATTTCTGAATATGCTCTAAGTAATCTGTAAAATGGAAACGAGTGTAGGTTTTCAGCTTTCATCAGGGAGGTGGAGCTAACCAAAGAAACAACACTGCAATGAAAACATTCTTGGCTCCAACAAGGCTACTACAGAAAACACACTGTTGATATGCTGGTGACTTTGACATCTAGATTTCTCTTTATCTGAACTTTTGCCACTTAGATAAAGAAAGAATAATTGTCAGATCTTCTAGATATTCTAATCTACAATTTAGATTATCAGCCTGGGATCAGTGAGAAACACTGTTTGAAAAGTAGTAAACCTGTATTGAAGCAAGTGAAGCAGAAGCACAACTTTTGGTGAACTGTTGCATATCTGCACAGAGTTTACTAAAAGTCTGTCAGGAAGGAAGACGTTCATATGCCCACATGTATCAACTGTTAATCTGTGGAGCCTTAATTGAGGTAGCGCCTTTATGTTCTTGAAGCGTTGCAGTGCTGCATGAAACACCAATTGAAACTGGCTGTACTAGAAACTGCATACAAAAAGAACTAAGTGCTTGCTAAACCAGGCTAAATCCAACAATAGCAATTGTGAATTTGGAGGGAAAGGTGATGTTACACGTTTGGCGGCAACGTTGTGCGCCCGCTCCTCCATTCAGTCGCTAATGAGAATGATAATTTGTGGCTCCTGTGATGACCCCTACCCCCATCAATAGCGACTTCTCCCAAGGGACGTGATGGTGCAGATCCCCGAGGGACATTCAGCCCTCTATAGGAATCCTTTTCATTACCAAAGAGGGATTCCCGCCAGTTTCGTTTTACACATTACTTATAATCCAAATTTCCCCAATACTGTAATGTGTTGAACCAGCAGCTGGATGCAGAGTTTCAGTGCAGAAGAAGGTTCATCCAGCTCTCACCTGGACACAAACTAGACAGACATCTGCAAAGTGATATAACAGCTATAGGCCTATGTTCTGCTAAATTCACATGCGCCATTATTCATGTTTGCTTTGTTCCATCTGTTTAACATAATGTTGTTGCTCTTTCCTGATTTGGGATTTCTTTATATTCATACCTATTTCTCAATACTAGTGGACCGCAGAGCAGACGCAGCAGCTTCACTCTGATTTGCAAACATGCTGCCTTATAAAAATAGAATGGACTCAGTCAACTTCTCTCGGGAGTATATGCTGCTGGATACGACTCCCCCACGCGTGTGTGTTCGCCTCTTCACCTCCGCAGAGCGGCTGCACGGCCCGTCCTGCCAGCGGGGATTTACTGACTGGCGCTGTGCCCGGCCACAGGCAGACTAGTTCGCTCGGTTCTCACGACCTCAGCTACGCAAAGGCATCTCTGAACTATTAACTCAGACACGAAGGCAGTAGGAAACAACCGCAGAACCCACACACGCTGCCAACTGGTGTTTCAGTTTTGCCTCCCTGCAGAAGGAAGCTGCTGAAACGTCACTGGTGGGGTTTTCACTATGCCATTTACCGGCGGTGTCATCTCCGGGGCACTGCTACTCTGCAGGGTGAAAGTGAGAAGGCAACTACAGGAATTAACAAGACAGTCCAACTGCTAAAGAAAGATTATTATCATCAGTTTTACAAGTTATCAATGCAAAACACTCATCAAATGTCACGTAGGCAACGTTACAGTAAAATAAGACGCTGTTTTGCCAACAACTCGGTGCAAATGTCTTTACATATTTCCATTATGCTCCTACACTTCTGCATAAAATTATTTGTTTCGTTAACTCGTGTGATCTTTCTGTCAGTGCGTGTTACTGTGTCGCTTCTAAGAAACAATACTACCTGAGTTTCGTTTGAAAAATACCTGAGAGGTGTGCGTATTTTAAAATGTGCAGTCTAGGTGCTGTTGTGTTTCACTTTGAAACCGACTTTTGGCCTGTGGCTGCCATGAAGCGCCCGCAGTGTGCCGCTGGAGTATTAAATGTTGAAGCGCTTGTCACCAGGGTGAAACCTAACCTGAAGTGAGGAGGCCAGCCGACTGCAAGTGGCTGACACACGGCTAACTCCACGCTGCCCCCCGCAGAAACACAGTGCTTCTCACTGGAGGAAGATTATTTTACACCCAGGGATAAACAGGGGACTGGGACCTTTAAGATACAAGGAAGCAGTAAAGCAGTTGTGAGAAAGCACCTGCCCAGATGTAGCACATACACTAAATGTAGATAACAGCATAATCTTCTCATTGTGTGACAGAGAGAGATTTTTAGTCTTTATCGAATTTCAAATGTTCTATAATTTGCTACAGTTTTTTTTCTGCCTCCACTTCCGCCAGGATTTTCTGCCTCAAGCCAAAGTCTAGGTTCCCTCGTTTTCTCCTTTATTGAGGTGTGGGCCCACTGTGAGTCGAACTGAACAATTGATACACAAAAGGAAGCGCGGGTCCTTCCATATTCTCTTTTCACTGAGGCAATCTGTTAGTGACATTAACCCCTGAGCGCATTTCCCAGGCTCATGAATAGGGTTTAAGGCTTCTCAAAGCTCCCGCTGCATACAGGATGAGACTCCTTTCAAACTTTTAATTACCTTTATAGCAATAGAAAAATACACCCTCATTGTCCCCTGGACCATTCTCCACTGAGCCAGATGTAGAGGCATGAGGAGCTCCCGCCAAACTGGTGACAAGGTAGTCACTCAACACTTAACACCGAGTTTCATAGTGAGAACTAAGTCGATATGTCACAGCTTCGTTTTGATTTCGTTTAATTTGCATTCCCACATGCTGTCAGTTCATCAATATGACTTTTGCGCATGAAATCTAACTTTTACGCACCTAAATGAGTACAGCACGAGCCAGGCACTTCTAAATAAAGCATAACAAAGTGACAGGGACAGAAACAGTAGGCAAGAAATGAATTTATGAAAATGCATTTATTAAAACACTGGGTCATCACCCAACTTCACTTTTTCTTTTTAACACAAAACAACAAAAGGATATAAAACACAGCTTTGGTATAACAATAACAACTCTGTACAAAACTAAAACCTTTTCATAAAAGTACTTCTTCACAAAAAATCCTATAAATCTTCTGTATGTACACCATATTTATCGCTGTCATCCAAATGTTGGAATCAGACAATAAATTATAAAGAGAAAAGTGCCAATTCAGGCAACCGGTGTTCCATAAAACGAAACAACAACTGCTGGAGGGAAGGGGGTGTCATGGAGTCAGGTTTAAAGTCCCGTAGAGGAAAAAGTCACAAGTTAAACCCCAGCAACAGTTTTGTGTGCAGTCAGTTAAATGAATACACTTAAAAAGTAATGAAAACTGGTTTCACGTGTGTCTCTAGTCCTTTAAGCTACCAGGGCCGCCACACTGGCTCACTGCTCTCGGGGCCAGTGCTCACCCCCACCGGGCTGACTGCCTGGGACCCCCCTGAGAAGGATGTCATGCCGTGGACTGGAGATGCTGCAGTCGGCGCAGAGCTGCCGTGCACTGGACTGGCATTAACAGCAACAGGCACTCCTGCGTTTGCGTAAAGTGGGATCACAGGTGCTGTGGCGGAGGCAAAGGCCGGGTTAGGGATCAAAAAAGCGAACTGTCCATCGGTTGCGGGCACCAGCTGGAAGCCACCAAACACCTTGGGGGAGACGGCTTCGGCAGGACTGAGTTTGGAGCCCATGGCAGCACCGCTGATGGGCAGAGTGGATGGAAGCTGCACATGGAGAGGTTGAGCCAGGTGGGCCTGCTGGGACGGGGTCTGCTGGGGGTAGTTGATGGACATCATCTGGCTCATGCAGCTGGAGAGGTGGCTGAGGAGCCTCGATCTCACCTCGGTGTTCACTCCCTCTGAGGTGGAGAGGAAGCGGGTGACCTCGTTCATGCACTCGTTGAATCCGGCTCTGTATTTGCTGAGGACGGTGGCATCTGCTGAGAGCGCTGCTGGGGGAAGGAGAGGAGACGGATATTAGCGACTTCATGACTTCTCTGCAGAGCTTGGTAGTGATTTCTGAATCTTTTGGATCTATCAGAAGAAATATATTTACCGCTCATCTGTGCGCGCTGCAGGTTCCTCAAGTGTTTCACTGTCATCTCCAGGATGTCTGCTTTTTCCAACTTGGAGTGTCTGGAGCTCTGCAGGAGACAAGGCGACAAGTTAAATCTGTATCCAATGTGCGGTTAAAACGAAAAAACTAACTATGAAAACTAAACATTTGATAAAGTCACCAAAGTTTTAACTTACATCTTTTTTAAGTGCGTCCAGGATGAGCGTCTTCAGTTGCCCAAGGCTTTCGTTAATTCTCGCTCTGCGGCGTTTTTCCATGATGGGCTTAGAGGACTGCAAAGAATAAACAAGTCTGCATAAATTTCTTGTTCCCCGGCCACAGATGTTAAGTTTAAGCAAAACTGAAAAGGTCACAATGTCACATTATTACAACTAAATAATTATTAAACTTTGTTCACGTAAGAAAGCCACGGCACAATTAAAGCCCTCACCTTTCTGTGCTCGCTGGCGTTTTTCGGTTTATCCGGCGTGTGTGTTCCGTTTGCAGGGGCACCGGCAATAGGGGATGCCGTCTGCTTTTCCATAGTGTCAGCTGGCATTCTCGTTCAAATCGGGGAAGCGTGTAAAGAAATAAATCCTTCTTTTTTTTTTTTTGCAAGCGCCGGAAAAATAAAAGCGTTGCAAAAACCAAAACAAATTCTGGACTTCTCTCAAGGCTGCTCTGTGCGCCGCTGCAGAAGATGCACAAGAAGCCTGACAGTCGGGTCCCACAGATCAGTTTGCGTCGTGTCGCTTGTTATCACTTGGCTGTCATCTGACTGCAGGAACGTGCGAGGCAAGTCTGTGCTTCTGCCGCCGACACACGCCGGTGCGGTACTTATAGACGGCTTGCGTGCTCCCAGTTCGTGTGAAACCCTCTCTGCATTCTTTCCCACACTCGCCTCAGCCAATAGCAGAGAGGACTCACCCATTGGGCGCGGGGCAGGCCGCTGATTGGACAACACCCCCGCGGGCCGTCAGTCACGCGCTGCTCAATCAGCCCTGTAGGGACAAACAACAAAGCGGAGCGAGCAGCGGCCGGGCCGGGCTGTGAAGTGATAAGAGGGGCCGCTGGAGGAGGGGGCGTGATGGATGTGCGCTTCCAACTTTGCTCCGTGGTCCTGAAAAATGCTACAGTGCTCGGTGTTTGGGAGAGTTCAGAGTGTGCTGACAAAACCCCCCCTTTTTTTCTTAATAGTAAAATCGACTAATGCATAGTTTTCTGGCTGTAAATAGATCCGTGCTCTGATAAGTCTGGTTCGTGTGTAGGTGGTGTGAAGCCCCAGCGCCGAGAATAAACCCAGCATTATTCATATTTATTTATTCTGCCAGAACCTGTGTGGCCCCTTCTCAGAGTCGGGAACGTCTGCTGCTGTAATACCAACAGAGCTTATTTATGTAAAGAATAAACATTGTCTCGGCCAAACATGAAAACAAATACACACTCGGTCTATTTTTAAGAGTCCTGCAGCTCCACGGAGGAGACATCTGTAATGGCACGCGAGGCGGTTTGCAGCAGCACGCACCAGGCCAATGGCGTGCAGCCACTTTATGCAAACGAGGCAGGGCGCTCTCTGATTGGCTGTGAGCTCAGCCCTGTGTCAATCATCCTGGCGCGGGAGCAGCTCAGAGAGGAGGAGGAGGAGGAGGAGGAGAGGGCACATCTGTCCGCGTGCCATTCGCGCACAGTCTTCTCAGGCCTATGTGGAGCACGTGCCAAAACCTGCAGATTACAGCCTGGAGAGCGTAATGTCAATCCTGGGAATATGTGAACGTTATATTAATCTGGAGTAGACCAGAGCACAGTAGAAGGGGTTGCATGGCATGAAACAAGCCGCGGTGGCTGTTGTAGCCATGATAAAATGCAACAGCACAGTTATAATCATCATATAGTTTATTTACAGGAACAGGAAACATGAAACTCTGTTCCTGTTTAGTTTTTTTTTTTTCAGAAAAATCACAGCACTGTCAGTGGAGATAAACGGAGGCTGCAGCCCAAATAAAACTATCCAAACATTTCCAAATCCAATTTAATTAGAGCTTCACAGACTGATTTTTTTTAGAAGAAGTGACTAGAAGTGTTTTCTGACTGCTACATGGTAAAAACACACAACACTGTTCTAACTTTTTACTGTCGACTCTCACTACACATCAGGCCGAATCAGGTGTTTGAAGGAAACGAGCGCCATCTGGCGACTCGTTTACAAAAGTGAACTAATTAAAGCTGGCGGATCTCAGTAAATCAGTGCATGTGCTCTGACTTCATTTAGCAACTTAAACAACGGTTCCATGTAATCCCAGTGTAATCTAAGAATCATCTGAGTCGTGCTTTTGTCGATACTTCACATGAAATCCATTATCTTCTAGCCACTGTACTCTATTAATTTTGTTATTTATTGCATTTAATTGTCTTAAAAATCTTAATGTCCAGAGATTGTCCAAGTTATTTTGATGTAATTTAATAAAATTAAACATAAGAGACATAACACAGTTAAGGGAAGACGAGAATGTTTTATTATATAAATCACCACAAGGCGGCACATCTGTGTTCACAGTTGTACAGGAAACAAATAATAAAGCAATAATACAATTTTAGCAGCATTAATATATTTAGTTAATATGCATTATATTTCATAATACATATTTTTTCTTACTGTGGCTGTATCCCACTGATAATTCTTCACTAATAATTATTAAGTCAGGCACAAATCACATGTATAACATCATATGTGTTGTCCACAAACTAAGGTTAATAAGAAAGAAAAGACATGAGAAGAAAAGAAGAAAAGCATCGACAGGAAGGAAACCACAGAAAGAAAGTTGTGGAGGAAGTACTCAGATCATTTAAATGCAGCAACACCACAGAGATGAAATACAAGTAAGTAAAAGTTCAAAATACAAAAATATTTAAGCTGGTAGCTTCATTTTAATCTTACATGCATTATTGCATCGTAACATGCAAGTACGTGTACTGTGTTATGTAGTTTATAATGTGTATTTTAGTGTCTTTTTGATTGCAGTAAAGCTTTTCTGAGACTTTTAGAAGCGTGTTATTATAACTATGACAAAAATAAAATCTGACATAAAGCTTATTGTGATTTCTTATTTAACATAACATTCCAGTCCGTGCAGGATCAACCCCATAAAGCAGTGAGTCTTTATGAGGAAAGACACGAGAGAACATCATTCAAACCTAAAGCACAAAAGTCTGTTTGAAGTCGATGTGATTTGTAGTTAACTGGTCTGACGTGAAATAAGCCACACAGAAGAATCAGAGTAACAACACGCTGTGTACCATTAGTCTGTCACACGTAATGAATCTGCAACCATTTTGACACAAATGAAACTTTCCACATTTCCATCAGTGAATGGACTGATTTAGATCAGTGGGTGTACTGCAACAATAACAGCCTTTGCAAAGTCTAAGGTGGCATAGATGTCGTAGTAATCTGACGACAAAATCTGTAATTCTCTTCTGGCCTGCAGTCTATTGAAACAGGCCAAATGTAATAAAATTGTGCTAAGCCCTGATTCAGTCCAGTCTCTGGTGGAGTATCAGGCTTTGTTCACTGGCTCATGTTTTCTCCGTGGGTGAGCTGCGCTGAGGCATGCTGGACACTTGTTTACCCAGGATTCTGCGTCTCAAGGGCCAGCTGTGTGTGCTTGTGCTCACATCCCTTTTATTTGCTTTTAGATTGACCCAAATGATGCAGATCTAATTCCACGGAGCTCGCACAGATTACACCACTGCTCTCTGCAGCAGCGGGGTTAATGTGATTTTGGTTTAATAATAATAGTTGTGCGTAGGTGGAGCAGCACCTGTTGAACCTGATCTAACTCTTGGTATTTCGAACCTCATCCATCCACAACTCCCACTCGCCATTCCTGCATTTTGAAAGATCTTGACTCAGGCCACAAAGAGAACAAGAATTCCCCTTCAACTCCAGAAGTTTTTGAATGACTCCAGAGCATCATTAAAGCTGATGCCAACGTTGCTGACCTGAAGAATGTAGAGAACAGAAAGTGCTGCTGTTTTTGAGACTCGATCAACACACAAGAGCCAAAAGAACTTGCTTTTTGACTTAGCTTTATGAGGCAGAGGAGATGTCGGGGGAGATGAAAGGGCTCAAAAGGAGGGACAAGCTGTGTTTGCAGATTTAGCAGAGTTCAGTGGTCTGTTGTCCAGATCTGGGGAATGCTCAGCAGCTCCTTTTGACTGCTGCCTGCTTAATTTGTTGTTGTACAATAAGCCTGCGCTCTTCTCCAAATCCACGTGCAGAATGCAGAAGGAGAGTCAATTATATCTGTATTAGCTGGTGTTGGCTGGGCAATCCCTTTATACACACTACCCAATCAAGTGCTAGTACATGTATTTACCACAATGAATCCCCAACTCTGAACAGTCTCAATGTCTGTCTGGGTGGTTTTCACTTTGTTTCAGATCTGGTTCCTTTATAGAACGAAAAGCAGGAAAGTGACAAAATAGAACTAAAACTTCACTTAGTTTATGAGTGTGATTAAAAAGCTGCAGTTGTTGAAGGTGCAGCAATTCGCTTTGTTTTTGTGTTTTTTGTGTAATACTAAAAAGTAGAATGTACTATATATGTATGTATATATAAATTATACTGCTTCTCTACCACAATTCAGAAGTAAATATAATAATTTTACTGTGCCACACTTTTATTTAAGATACTTAAATTAGCTCCACCTCCACTAACTACAACAGTAAAATGCTGCTCACTTATCAACACAATAATATTCCAATACTATGATAGTCATAACTACAGACATACTGAGGTCATAAGTGCAACAACCCTCTGACATTTGAAAATGTTTTTAATGTTCATAAAGCTTCATTATTATTTATTATTTGACTTTTCATTTCATTTTGTGTAACTTTGGATGACGTTTTTGTTCCATTTTAAAAAACATTGACTGGTATAAAACTAGTACAATTTTAGTGTCTGAATCTAAAAATGAAATTAAATTAATAAGGTTTTTCTTCACATTTGAACATAAACTCTCACCAGGTTCAAAACTATTACTAATAATGCCAGAATAATAATACACAGCACATAACTTTCACAGGTATTTCCAGTGTTTATCCAAATACATTAACGCTTCCTTCCACTGTTGTAAATCTAGATACGTGATGACGATCAGGATGCGATCACTTGTTGTTCTGTTTCCAAATCAGAGATGACAGCAGGACTTCAGAGGTCCCGTTAGTACTAGTTAGTGCTGCGAGGCTTCTGAAACAAGTAGAGCCAGAATCCTAACACCAGCAGATCTAAGCTCCTGATTGAAAGGACACCTGTGGCTGCTGCATTCACCCCCCACTTTAAGCAGAGGGATTTGCAGAATACCTCAAACTCGGGGCTGATGGTTCATTATGGAATCTAATTAAACAAAATATTGAAGAATTAAGGTTAACACATATTTGTTTAAAAATGCGTGCTCTTTCCTCACAGACATTGGCAAAAGATCTGAAGGAATTTTCCCATGCCTAGATGAGGTATTTTGTGTGCATTGTTGCTAGGGATTTCTTATATTTGGGAGTGGCCAGATGTATTAATTTTTTACAACCATCAATTGTGCCGGTATTAAATCAGCTATTTTCCTGTTCAACTATTCAGTGTTTGATGTATTACTGGCACTGTGGGGTGCTTTATAAGAGGTTAGAATTTGAATAAATTAATATGAATTTAGAAATATTTCTCAGGGCTTTACAGGGGTGGGTGCATTCAAAGACTTCAAAGCTGCATGTTTGCACCACAAACGTGAGGGAAAGTGGTATTTTTCATGGACTTGCACTTTATTCTTCCTTAATCTCATTACTCCCTTGACTGTTTTCATATCTGCAAAAAAACCCTAAGATCAATTATGTTTGCCTCACTTTTCAAGCGGTGTGTTGTCATTTTGCCATCTGCAGACCAGCATGTCCAGTACAATGTGGTGTATTCACAGAGCCTCTTTGGCTTTCTGAACAGAGAGAGACCCTTTTCTCTTGCTTCTCGCCCCAATTCAGGCCTTTTTTCTCCCTTTTAAGTGGGCTGTTGATGAGGTTAGTCTAATCAGATTAAGTCAACTCACATTGGTCTCTGCAGTTTGTTTTCCTTCCAAAGGCGTCCTGACATCTCCTATACTTTTTCTTTATCCTCCTCTTTGCACTTTTCATCCAGGCTTCCACCCAAAAAAACCCTTTCAGCAGAGGTCCCAATGGACTCCTTTATAAACCACAGTTCCCCAATGATATAGGTTATTTAGAATGGGTCACTAGACTGCTATACATGAAAAAGGCCTTTAAAGTTGTGCAGTGACGCATTTGTACATTTCCACTGGTGTCTGTGTGAATGCCAGAGATTAGGTAAACACAAAGCACTAAATCAAATTTTGGAAATTGCTGGAACCTTTAATTTGATTCCTAAATAAATGTTTGAGTGATGTTTTGTAAACTACAAGGCTAATGCAATATCTGGACACTTGGACTAGAGAAGTGTTTTCACGGCCAACTTGTTAAATCGTTTTTAAAGGAATTAAATACAGTTTTATTATCTACATTTTACAAGTGGTGCATGTTAAATGCAATAAATAAAACAAAACAAAAGGATAATTACAGATTTAGGGTTGTATTATTTTCATATAAAATTAAGTAAATAGAATGATTGTTGTACTATAATTAGTTGTTGGTTAGAATATCCAAAAACTTAGTACATTAATTTCTAATAATTATTTTGATTTTGTTGTTTGTACTATAAACTACAAACTATATAAGAGCCATGTAGGCAACAAGATTATTTAGTTAATCAAAGCCAGTGTAATGACAAAAAGTACAAAATAAATTATAACTTTGTACTTTCTAAACAACTTAAAATAATTCACACATAAGCCCACTTTGTAATTGGAGGGAGCCATTAAAGGAGGCAGAATACTGAGATGTTCTTGATCTGACAGTGAAATCAATTATTTTTCCTTCAAATTTGATTTGATTAATAAGCACAAATGCCCGGTTAAGAAGACACCCCCCACCTGTAACTGTAAAATCTCTGAAGTTCTCATCAGCGGTGTGCTGTAACTTGATTCCCCCACTAATAACAGCCTTACAAAGACAATGAGCACAATGAGTACAGAGGAGGTCTTTTCAGATGACTTCAGAGCCCCCCTGAGAAAAGACATGGCAGCCCACTGACTGAATGGGGGGCTGTAGAACAATTTCAAGCTAATGGATCTGAGAGACTGTCCACATAATTACATTACAGCATTTCAGAAGCCCTTTGAGCTCCACGCTTGCAGCTTGGGCATACCACAGCACTTCATTCATATCATAGCTCCACAGTAGAATGTGCTATGACAGATATGGCCCTTTTGGCCACTTCTGAACAAGGTTGCTCTCCATGGGACTGGCAGCCCCCTCATCCCTCTGCATACAAGTTCTTGGATTTAAAACAGAGGGTGGGCACTGCAAAGACAAAGGATCAAACGTGGAGGCCACAGAAAACCTAAAACTGTATTGCAACACATATTTTCCTGTCAACCTGGATTTGTAGTGATTTTGTGTTAGTGGCCTACTTCATGACATATAGTATAAGAGACTTTAAAGTGTATCTTATGAAACAGTCTTAAAGACAAATAGTTACAGGCATAAAAGCTGTAAAAATGTGTTTTTTAATGATTTACCACTAGTTTAACTTCAGTCAGTGTCATAAGGGTGCATTGTAAACTTAAAGTTTCCTGCTGTCTTAAAAGTTATTTCATAATGTGTCAAAAAGTGAACTAGAACAAATAAAATATATATATTATAATTTTATATTTCTCAGTATGAAGGGTCACTTCAGCCTTTGATATGAAGAAGTTGCAGCAGCTGCTGAAGTCATTTTGTTGTAAAATCAGTTCAAAAAACTCTTGGGGGTCAGTTCATATGGTTCAAGTGGTTTTGTTAAATAATGTAAATGATGGGAAGCCTGCTAACATGCTATCTTTGTTCCTTCAAAAACAAATGAGAAAACTATCGGCATTTCACACATTCAACTCATCATTTCATGTCAAAAGACTAAGAACTTGTTAATATGTGCTAAGGGTGTCTGAAAATAAACATTCTACTAAAAGCTGAATTTAAACTTGAAATGAGCAAAAGTTACATGTTTATATCAAGTTTATAAGGAAACAACTAAATCTACTAAAACTCCTGTTTGATGTTTTACCATGTGCTTATCTGTTTTCTTTTAGATTTGATTAAATTAATTCATTTCATTGCCTTTGTTTGAAATTGTACCTTAGTTTTTTTCCTTTATACCAGCATCTTAGCAAATAACCAATAAACACACTGAAAAATCAGGCAGAAAATCAGATTCTTTCCTCCTTTGGTTTAAACCGAACTTGTGTCTAATCCATTCCAGCCAAACCAAACACATGTAAAAAGGGAACAGGAGTTTTTAGAGACGGTGGTGAATGGGTTTGAATAAGTCAAATAGGCGAACAAAAAATAGAAAAAGACACATTTGTCACTGCATTACCATACTGACTTTCAATCACTTCTGATTTATAAAGGATCTCTTCAGACCTTTACAGACAAGATTATTCAATTTTAGTCATTTTCTCAATGTTTGACTAAAAGCATAGATTCCACACAAAAGTCACAGTCAATCTATGTCTACAGACGAAGTGGAAAATCTCTCAAACTAATATAACAAAGCACCAATTTTGAGATTTCCCTCTTTGATAGCCATATTAAAAGCTGCCATTGATCTTTTTGTTCAAGTTTGTTGGTTGAAGAAATGCTCTGCTCTCTAGTTCTCCTGGACAAAAAAATGACTCCTTTTGTTTGGGAGCAAAATCAATGCAAATGAATCCTTTATTCATTTCCCCCTGAATAATTCAAGCCTTTGCACTTTTGTTTGGGGCCCGTGAACTAGACAAAATCATACGAAAGGTGGAGAATGTGAACATTTATTGGCCAGTGGAAGAGAGAGATGACCCTGCTCTTGGGTGACAATAGGATCCTTTATGGCATTGGTGTGAACCCATGAAACAGGAGTATTCCACTCTAACTGACCAGCACCACAGGAGATCCAACACGTGCAAAAACGGTGCCCCAGTAAAACCAACTCTTTTTACACCAATAAAAGAGGTTGAAAAAAGCCAAAATCTTTGTCCACTTTCAAGCTCACGTTCTCATGGACGAGTTGACAGGCAGAGAAGGATGGCTGCAGATTGTTGACAGATACTTTATTAATGTTATTGACTAAGCAATATCTCAAAACTGGTTAAATTATTTTATTCAATAAGATGAATCTATATTTTTGTTCTTATTTAGTATATTTATACCTGTTGTACACATTAAAACTGTGAAAAGAAAGTTGTATAAAGCTATTTTTGGTCACACTGAGAGCTACACAAAATCTGATCAATTGTTGGTGTAGATGTGGTGTAGTGTGCTGAGAAAGAAGTGAACTTTTGGTGCATTCTTATCCTCTTATCAAACCATTGCAAACCCTCAGATTGTACATAAATCAGCAGCCAAAAAAATTAAAGCATTTTCCAGTATGACCCCCATTTTAAATTTAAAGTACTATTATGCTTACAGAATGTACTTTACCTAAAGACCTCTAAACTGATAATCTTCTAATACCACATTGTCTTCAGAGGCTTCTAATGTCAATTAGATGTTTAAATAAAACTGGTTTTACCATTAAAAAGACAGGGCACTGCAGACAAATCACTTTCCGCCTCTTTGAGATCAAGAGATGCTGACTTTGCAAGATGCAAAGATTGATCCTTTATGTTAAGGCTGAGCTCAGCACAAGAGGTAAAACAGAGGACATTCACTAGCAAGACAAATCCCTGAGATTATTTTATGCTGAGTTAAATGGTAAAGTTGAATATTGTTAATATTGTTCATTTCTAAAATAATTTGATTAAAGCAATGAGCAGAATGGCACAATAGTTGAACCAACAGCCAAGGGCTCATGGCGTTTCCATGTTTGTGGTCACCTCAAAGATCATCCTATCATCAAAGTCTTCTCTAAACCCCAAACACCACCACCCTTCCTTTCCCTCTGATGTGGAGATAGAGACACTTCACAGTACGTACACTCCCTTTAACTTTTGGTTTGGGCCAAACATTGCAGAGGAGACGATTTGTCTTTGAAAACACTATGAATTAATCACATCAAAAGACCAGGAAACAAAAGCAGAGGCTGGCAGCATCAGACAAACACTCCCATTAGTCACTCTCTTTCTCATGTATCACATCCCGGCTGAAGGAGGGCTGTTTACTCTGGAATATCTCACACTGTAAAGGCAAAGAGAACCTACCGCCGGGCCCATTCAGCAAGCACAGAAACAAGTGGACTACTGTGTAGTCAATTACAATAAGCACAGATCAAAGAGGACAAAATGGACTTCTGTTTCATAATGCACCATGTGGCACAACCTTTTTCCTGACACAGCCCTCACGCTCAGTCTTCCCACACTCATTTACAGTACAAATTCACTAATAAGGTCTAAAAAGTGTGACTTTCAGTTCTCTCACCTGTGTTTCTCTTCCTTGTCCCATCCCCAGCCCCCTGCCTGGTGCTGACCCAGCCAGCAGACCCCCTCTACCCCCTCTATGGCCCCCATCAACTCTGGGAAGAAGAGGCCCATGCTGGACCTCCAGCTGGGGGCTCATTAGCAGCGCCCACCTGGAGGCTGGCTTAGGGCTACTTGATCTGTTGGCTGTGAGCAGCAGTGTGACACAGAGTGGGGACAGACCTGCTGCAGCACAGTGTCCAGCACGGTGCACCATCAGATATCCAGTATATACTCCAACAGTTCCAAGTTGATCAAGCTTAATCCGTTTAATTGTTCCCCGAGCAGGAACTCTTTTACTCCTCTCATAAAATGTATAACTGTTTGTGTTGTGTTGGTGATGGTATCACTGCAGTATAAACAGTCTGTAAAACAATTATGAAAACCTTTTGTGTATGCTTTCTTAGAAGTCAAGCAACTTTATGCAAATTCTATGTCTCATCGGTGACTTCAAATGTTTATTAACAAAGCTTTTGTTTTGGGGGAGCAGTTTGCTGTGAATATGTACATACTTGTGTCAGTTGCTAGTATGGGCATGATGAAGAACTATGCTGGTATGGTCTCGAGCCCCTGTGGTTTGATGCTCAGGGTCTAAGGCGACACAAAGAGATTCCACTAAAGGAATAGCATGTCTCCTGAGTCATATGGCTGCAGTCACACAGACTGCATCCAGGAATCAACACTGCAGCACCTAAACAACCGTTATTTCAATGGAATTTGGCTTCAGAGTTACAAACATACGTGCAGTGAATTTTTCAAATAGTTTCAAATAGTCATATGCATGGGAATAATTGTGCCTCCTGATTTGTTGGATCATTCTGCTTTATTAAGAGTCACAAACATGTGGGAACTGACCCTCACAAACAAGACAAGAAGTATTTACTTGTGTCACATGACTTTTACAATGATGAAGACATTATTTTGTTTAATTGTTTTCATTTGGAAAACATCTTTAAAATTTCTAGAAGATAGCCATGATACTATCTTTCAGTCTTGCTCTGTATTGCCAAACTGATTCCATATCAAACTTTTTATGAATTCATGAATGAATAGATGATACATCGCCATTGTTTTGTTATTGATCATGCAGTTTGTATGATCTAAGAGGAGTTCCACTAGTGCAGTTCCACAAATACTGTATATGTCAGAGGTTTCATTTACATTGCAGAAATGTCATGTCATTATGGAAGTGACTGCTTTCTCCTCTTTAAAACTCACTTCAAGTAAATCAACACACAGACACATGAGAGATACATTTGTCTTGCCAGTATTACAGTAAACACATGGACCCTGCTTTATTTTCTAGTTAAGTACATCTTAACATTCTCTCGTAATAACGAGAGAATATAGTATAGTAAACATATTCCCAAAACAAACAGGTTATCTGTGGTTATTGTATAATTATAATAATGGGAATTATATCATTAATTTGCTTAGCAAAATTAGTTTCCATGTGTATTGACTGTAAGGAGGTGTTTTTATTCAGCTGGTGAAAACAGCAGCTGTGGCCCTCAGGCTCTGTCCTCCTTCAGATCCTGGACCCTGAGCAGGCGCTGTGTCAGGTGAAAGAAACCCCACAGAGTCACTGGGACGTACACAGTAAAGCCAGTAGAGTCAATGCTGATTCAGGGCATCCAAGATGCAAATATTGAATCTGAAATTTTTCTTTGGCTTCATATGTATTCTCTTCTCTGCGGTCAATTTCCTGATGAATACAAACCTTCCAAAATGAGTCGTCGCTTAACGTGAGCATTTTGTTTGCTAGATCAAAGAGTCTGGGTTGCTGGTGCTTGAATATGAACAATGGATTGGTCATGATGACTGGTAAATCTCAGTCACGGACCACCACATCAAGAACAATTAGCATTAGCTTGACTCTCCAGGCTCACCTCTTAAGTAGGATGAAAAAAGTGACCTGCTGACTAAGCACATTCCACCTGCAGCCTGCAGTTCAAAGGGCTCTCATGATGGTCACTCTCAGCACCTCTGTGCTCCACTGCTATCCAGCCACTACCTGCCCTGAGGAAAAATTCACCCTCCTCCATACTCAGTGCTCCATCAACAACATCCCAGGCCATTCACAACACATGGAGCTGCTCTGAGCTCTGGCTGAGGCACTACCTGCCAACTAAGTGCCTCAGGTGATGTTTGAATGGTCTTCACTTCAGAATTAGCTACACCTCTCCCTCCCCCAGAGAGAAGGCATGAGGGAGGCAGCATATGGGCAACTCGGATGAATTCCCCTACTGTTTCAAAAGACTCTCTGAAGCCTTCAGGGTGATCAGAACTTCACGCTCCCCTTTATTAGATTAAATCTAATAATCTCCCAGTAACGAGACTTTAAATCTAGAGTGGTAAAATACTGGGCCTCGGGGTTCTCCCACTTTTTAACACTTTATTTTATGACGGCAAGTAAGAGTTAATGTCCCTAATCAACTTTCCCCTCATCTACAACTAAAAAGGATGATTTATTGATAGAAGACAGAAATTCCACAAATGCAAGTTTCCTGGAGTGAAACTGTGGGGGAGGTTCATGTGAATGTTGGTGTTAGAGAACCAAGATACTGATAACAGAATAAAAAGACCAGACATTTGTATGAAATTACAATATATTACAACTTATTTTCATCATTACAATGTAGAACGTGACTACAAGGGGTTACAAATGATGTCAGACTATCAAAACCACTGGAAGACAATAAAAGCAGTCACATCCAAAACTTCAGGAATCCTTTGTTGCACAGGACAACCATGTGCATGTCCAGCAAGTTGAAGCACAGTGTCGGGTCTGGTCTGGAACTGTGATGGTGCTTTTTTCTGTGGGCAAGGCAGTTTGTGTAATCATTTTACCATTAATCATTTTAATTCCTAATACTTTTAGTGAAACTGCAGGATTGTTTCAAATTTGTCTGATCATCTAACTGATCTGCTCATATTTATTGGCTAAATCCCACATCTCTTTAGCGATGATCCCCGGTTCAGTTGGTGAGTACAGTGGTATTAGCCAGACTGGACTGTTGGCTGGTCCATCCACCACTTGGTCTTGACTGAAATATCTTGGCTGGATTTAAATAAAATTTTGTAGAGTCACAGATGTCGTCAACTACACCACAAAACTGACATTTTTAGTTTCAGTGTGATAACTGCTGAATGCATAACCATGGAGAAGGAACTTGTCTTGCTGAGTTTATGAACATAAGTAAGAATAAACCTGCACAACCAAAGCTTCAGCTGTTCTTTTTGTTCAGTGTTAATTATGGATTAATGTTTGAGAGCTAATATGCTAAACTAAGATTAGGCTAAACCTGCTAAACACTGTAATTGTGTGCATGTTAGCATTAGCATTTAGCTGAAAGCACTACTGTACCCAGTGTAAAAAATGAAAACATGCATGATTCATGCTGTACTGAAATCACAAGCTGGAATAACATTTAAGTTTTGAGTTTTTCTACACAAGTCAACTATGGGGTCAAGTGACTATCAGCAGAACCTTTGCAATGTCTTTGCATTCTTTGACTGCAAGTAATGGTTAATATTCCTCATTAACTTCAGCACAGAGGTTTTTGGATTGATCTGTATTAGTGTTGCTCGCAAGCATAACACTCCTAATATAATGAGTCCTCTAAAATAAAAAGGTCCAAGGTTTTTGCTAATACCTCAGTGAAAGTTTCCCATGATCCTCTTCCTGTATTGATGGCCTTACCTAAACAAGTAAACTCTTTGCTTAATTAGTTACATGACTGGAAATAAACTGAGCTCTGAAAAAGTTATTTCCTTTAATGATGCTATAAAGACCAAAATAAGCATTTGCTATGTTTTATGATAAAAGTGTATATAAAGCACATCTGTGAAAGTTAACATTCCTCAACTGACACTAACAAGAAAGTCTCAGGTTTCCTATCTTGGGAATCACTGTTGAGTTCATAATGAAACAAGGACTCCCACTGGAGTGTTGATTAGGCAGATGCCTTCTCTGAGCTGCAGGACCAAGCATCAGACTCATCCCCTGCCCTCCAGGGACTCGTTTCATTCATCCACTGTAATTCATTGTTGACCCCAACACAGCCTGGGATGCTGCACCATCTCTCCGGTTTAGTCATTTAATTTGGAGCTGAAGCAGCGGAGGCAGGAAGGAACCCCAGCGATGGAAGATATTAGACTGTGATATTAGATTGTGACTACTTAAATCTACACTGAAAACAGATCTCACACGTTACTCAGCATGTTATACTGCATCAGTTTTTCCGAACATTCATATAGCCAGAGTGACTCTCAAATTGGTTTAATTTTAATCTTTTTTTAATGCTTGTCTAAAAGTCATCCACTTTTTCACATCATGAACACATTATTACAGAGTAATAACCTCATAATTCATCAGATAGGTTTAAAGCAGATATTTGTTTCATCTTCATCAGATGACAACAATCTGTTTTGGTTTGACACTGAAATGAAACTGTGTAAAACAAAGACATTCCAGCCTGGAGACAACCCATGCCTCCTCATCAGGAAAAGAGACCAAAACCTGGTTTCTCGGCTTGATAGTGTCTCTTCCGACCCTATGCCAGACAGCCGACTGAAAATGCCAGGAATGCTAGACTGCTACTCGATAGGAGACCATGTTCCACTTATTGGCTACTGGTGGGCAGAGCCACAGGGACAATGTCTGAGATGAGTTCCCACACAATAGGAACAGGACATTTATGACTCTTTGGTCATGGAAAAATGAGAGGTTCACACTCAGGACACTCAGGCTCTCGTACTCCCACTGACACGGCGGGAGCGATGCTTCTCTGGGCTGACACCCCTCACATTTTTGGGCCATGTCTGAAAGGCTGAAGAAAAGGTCTCCCTTGAATCCAATCAGGCTGTCCCATTTGAGGTGATTTAAATGGCCTGTTATTACCTTTCCCAGCCACCGTCTCTCTATTGGTATCCCAGTCATTTGACTGTGTTACTTATTAGTTTCATCAGCACTCATCAAAAGGGAGCCAGCTGATTTCTGGCTTGGTATTTCCTCAGTATGTACAAAATTACTACTGATAACCCAGGCAACCAAAAGGAGAAATTCAATCTCACTTGCACTCTGTTCAGCCAATTTATTCATTTGAGTAGAAACTTCTGCTGTATAATAAAAAAACAAGACTCTGGGGAACATGGCGAAATACTGCACTAATCACTCACCATTGTTCTTTTCTAATATACATTAAATTATTGTTTTATTTACAAAATGTATGACTATTTGAGCGGCCGCTAACGATCAGACAATGATGAATAAGACTACAACGTTGGCTTTTTAAGTGAGTTAAGCAATAAACAATAATGCTAGTTAGCATTTAGAAAAATTAACTACATATACAGTGATGTAAGAAGTATTACATTTAAAGGCATGTAACTACAAGAGTGTGAAAAAGAAAGCTGGCTGTCATGAAAAATAATAAATGCCAGTGTGTTTATTGTAAAACTTTTTTTTGTTATAACGCATGGTTTTATGTAAGCAACATTTGTGAAATTGAGCAGTATTGTTGGCTCATTGAAACTCCACAACTCCTGATAATATGCAATTACTTTACTGAATGTTTGTCATACAAAACCTCATTGAACTAACTAAAAAAGAACTAACTAAATGAGTAAAATGTATAATTTTCTAATTTGAAATATAGACATAATGAATTAAAGTCCCGATATGATCCAGGGTTCAACATATTTGGCACAGATTTATATTTTTCATACAAATTAAACTGTGGGATCTACAATTAATAGTGAATAAAATATGAAAAATACTGTGAATTGCACATTATGTGTGCAACAGACAAAATGACTTAATAATATAACTAAAAAATGAATAACTAAAACCTACTAACTAAAACCATACAATTTGCATATGAGAAATGAAACATACATAGCAGTTTACAAGATGTAGAAAACTACAAACATTGTTATATCATTTGAAATATTAGTTACTGTTAATTGTTATTTGTAAAACGTGTTATTAGATCAAGTTTGAATCGGCTCATTGAGCCTGCAGCCTGCGACTCAACGCAGTAACTAAGCGTCCCTCAGGCTTTGAGTGCCACCTACTGGTGCTCTATAAGAAAAGCAGGTAAAACAACGAACTGCAGTTTTGTAGCACAGGTGGGTTTTATTTTAAACTTTGAGCTATAATAAATGTCAGTTGGATTTCATTTATTCTTTGACTTCTGGAGAAGGTCTAATATACATTTATTTGTAGTATTAAAACGTTTATATATGTACATTATATTAATATATATAAATATCTATCTAAAACATAAATCTAATCTTAGTGTGCCAGTTGAAAATGAAAGTAGCTACTGTTATGCTCAATAGAAAGGTGTGTAATTAGTTGCACCAATTAGTAAATGCTTCTTTTGATGTTCATCATACAGTCGTACTTCCAATTAGGAGCAATGATGTACCCAAACCTTTTCACGAGTTTCCCATTTCCTCATTTATATCCTTTGTACTCTTCAGCTGTCCCACTGCTATTTGAACCCCATATCCAGACCTTTCCCAATTAGACCCACCTTCCACTTTGAGGTTTACTTACGCCAAGATGAGGGAGAAAACAGAGTCCTTTAACAAGTGGGCCCCATTCTCTTGTTCACATGGGGAAGTTTACCCACATCTGTCTCAGCACCTAACCCCTGGAAGAGAAGGGGTCAGTGCCAAAGCCAGAGGTCAGCACTTGTCCCATTGTGAGCTAGAACCAACATGAACCCCCATCGAACCCTCCGGTCAACAGGAAAAAGTGCCCAGTTGGTTTTTTAGGGCCAAGGATGTGTGAACTGAACAGGAGTTGTTCTTTGAGGCGGCTTGCCGCACGGAAGCATTTGAAAGGGACTCTTCAGGTTTCTTAATTAAGTAAAGAACAAATAGTTGTCCTGCTTTGTCGTTTCTTTTCTGCATCGTCAATGGCACAGACACAAATAGAAAACAAAGATGTGGTTTGAGAATTTGCAGGTGTGCACAGATGCGTGTGAAGTTACTGGAGGAAGTATCACCATGCAAAAAAAAGTTTATGTGGCCCTCAAGGGGGAGGTCTGTGTGAGAACAGATCTAGTTAGGAGCGTCACAACAGATCTGACAAAACAGGCGGTCAGGTCAGGCCAGGCTTGCTGCAGGGACCCAGCAGTATTCAGCCAAATGATGAAAAAACAGCAGTCTCACACCCTTCTCCCGGTACCCTCTCTTTCTCTTGCTCGCTTTCTTTCTCTCTTATCAGCAAGCCACCATCCATAATTGACCTGATTCTCAGATTTCTGTCCCTGTGACCACCCTTGCCGTAGCATAAAAGTGGGCAGCATAGGTGGCAGAGGATGGCCTGGCTGGAGAAAAAAAGAAGGTAAAAGAACGTATTCTTCTAACGTCTTGAAAGAAAAAGGAAAATCAGCATAATGACTGTGCTCCCCTAGCACACATTCACTCCCTCACTCGCCCACTCCCATCCGCATCCAACTCTTGATTAACCTCCTCTCTCACTCCCCCTTTCCCACCCACTCACATTCACACATACACATAGACACAAAGTGCCTCGGAGGCCCCCTGACAGATGGGGTTTTTGGGGGTTCCTCTGAATAAATGGCACCCTGGTTTAGTGTGGTGTTGTCAGGGTTTGAATTGATCCCTGGGACTACAGAGGCTTCTCTCTGCCAGTGTGTCACAATGGCAACAAGTGTGTAGAGCTGGGAGCAAGCTTGTACAGGCATGGGACCAATACCTCATGAATGATAGCTTAGCAAATGGCCCTCCATTCACTGGCTTTCATTGTAGGACCATCTCTCGTTTTCTTTCATACCCTACTCAAAAAACTTGCCCAGCTTCGTTAGCTTTATTGGGTTTGATTGGTTTGAGATTGTGAAATGTGATGGTTTTTGTGTGATTTTGTATGTGTGCAGGGTGTGGGTGGGGCAGTGTGTGTTTGTGATGGTTTTGGGGGACATTGGGGGGTAAGGGTGAGGGGTATTTTTTTACATTTTTGCTTGTTAAACTGATGGGCTTTGTGGTCTCACGGTATGGTCTATGCAGTGATGTAAAGCTATCTGTCATTGTCCAAAGCCAGAGAATGTGATTCAGTTTTATATGAATAGCGCTTCTGGGAGGTCGTGATGTTTTTCACTTAGTGAGATAAACACCATGTGTGCAATGTTCACAGCTTTTCATAAATTCAACCAGCAATGCGACTTCCACTCCCTTATAACAGCTGTATATCCTTCCTTGTCAACTCAGATGCTCCTTAAGAATTCCTGCATCACTTCTGCAAGTAATGTCCTGTCCAGAAAAAGAATAAATTCCCATGCATTTATTCTTGTCTTTTTAGTTCTAAAGTCGTATATTTGTCTAATATGTTCTCGTATATCAACATAATGAGCCTCTGTCTCATTGAGAAGATAAAGCCTGGTTGAAAGTCCACTGTGACCCCTCAGCTGACCCTGGGTAGCAGTTTACAGGCTGTGGAACAATCGTCCCATTGGTAGATAACAGCGGCATCATCCCTCCAGGCTCATTTCATCACTGTCATTTCACCTCCCTCTGGTTAATGTTTCACTAGTTCCCTATGTTTTGCTCCTCTGCCAGTGAGAGGGGGAGAAGGAAAGGGAGCAGAGGAGCCTTGGTTAATCACAAAAGGAAAACAGAGAGTGATCGATTGATAGGTAAACAAACAGGCTGGACAGGCAGGCAGCCGCATAACAGAAAGATCCAGGGAGCTGAGGTTCCTTATCTTCCACGCGTGACATCTCCATCCATCATACCTCATTATCGTAGCTGTATCAAGAAGTGCTAATAACCTGTCTGATTCAGTTTAAGAACAGAATAAATATAATCAGCACAAATGGAGGATGGTCATTGATTGTTCACGTTGCTCTTTGGCTGTGCGTGTTTTTCTAAAGAGGATTTATTCCTCGGTGCAGCATATAGCAACTCCACCCATGCATTTATGTGTTTTATCCAACCACAGAGCAATCATAATTTAAAAGATTAATCTGATTTAGTTTATCAGATGTGAAGAAGCTGAGAACTTAAACTGTCTTTGGTCATTGTACTGCTGTAGTATTTGCAAACACACTAACTAATTAGCCTCTGTCCAGTGCCACGTGTCAGTGAGAGTTATGTTTGGTGGATTAGGAGGCTTTTGCCACATTCTCCAGTAACTGGGGGAAAAATACATTTCAAAGAGTTGGCTTCATTGGATGCAGCTGTATTTCAAGATGGATTACCACTCTGATGCTGTGAATGTGAAAAATGTGAATGTGTTTGATATTAATACACAGCACAGCAGCTTCTTGATGATATAGCTCAGATATTGGTATGATTGCATGGAATATTCTGGCTGCATGAGGGAAAATCATATGAGGGAAAACGTCCCCTGGTGATGAAGTTTGAACTCTGGCCCCAGGTACACTGAGAGACAAGTAATGGCTGTGTTTAACTGTTTAACAAGTAGACCACACCCCAGGCTAATGGTTTCGGTCAGAGAGCAAAGGTACGCATCTTATACATACCCAGGTGTCAGGACGATGTGTTTTCTTGCTTGCTTTTGTGTTGTCCACTCTGCATAGCAATGGCAAGTACATTGCAATATGTTTGAATTGTGGAGGAGGAGGGGTGAATGTGTATTGTCAAAGAGGCAAGGCCTGCATATTAAGAAAACACAGAGGGAGAACAGCCAAGTGAAAGGACCTTTGAATGAGAATCAATTAATTTTCATTTACCTCCATTAGCACTGGTTAGGGATTTGCATCTGTGAACCCATTGCCAAACTGGCAGTGGCCTTTTTAGTTGAGGGAGAGGGCCACATTAAGCTAATGATGGGGGGCAGAGGGAGAGACAAAGGGCTGTATGTGTGGGAGGGGAGGACTGGCCATCCTTTTCTCTCATTAGCACCACAGTGCCCTGCACTGCTGTCACATAGCAAGCCCTCACAAGCAGATCATTAACCACTAGCTGGGATGTGAAAATATGCAGCCTGGCATTTTTTTAATAGGGCAGCCACTGGGCACTACTACAAGTTTGCAACGGCACAACAGCATTAAAGATATATGGTTAATGTTTCCATAACCACAACAAACTGTGGATGTGTTTGTGTGATGCAGACAGGTTTCCTGAGTGTTGGGTGATGAATCCGAAGGAAAATAAATTCTATCTTTATCAATAAATCCCCTTTTCTCTTTATCTGTTTGTTGCTTATAAACTGTTAAATGGCACAAACAAACAAAAACAAAGTTTTATAAGGAGCGTTTTAGGCCAGGACTCACTGCAGGTGAGAAAATATTATATGTACATCCTCTGCCCCTGAGCAAGACAGGGCCCTTGCAAGACTGTTATTGTACTATACATACATGTCTTAATAGAAAGACAACATAAAAAACATTGTCCTGACAACAAAGTTCACTTCTTTCTCCACAGCTGCAGGATGTGTGAAATGTTGGCCATAAGCCCCATGCCATGAATTACACTACATCATACTACACAAATTAAGCTGTCAGTCCCAATAAAACACAGCAATCGAGAACACAAAGGACCAACATTTCTAACAATACCTTTTTGAGTTTGCACAAGTAGGTATATTTATACAATGTTTCCAAAACTACATTATGTAAGTCTGAGAAGCTCTCTGCTGCAGAGATGAACATTATTCTTTCAAAAGCTTTTCAATTACTTGTTGTTTTAATAAAGATGGTATAAAGCACTGCCTGACATGTCAGAACTCTCCAGCAACTGCATTCCTGTTTCCTGTTTTTCTTATGTTTTCATTTAATTTGTCACCTTTTTATCTGTTCTGAATATATGAGATAAAATTGCAGGTACTGAAGTCAGATAACAAAGTTGACAGAAAGTGAATCCACAGTGGAAAACTCAATCTAATTTTTTTTTTTGTAACTGAAGGATTAAAACATAGAAAGAAAAAAAACAAACAAACATCCAGACTTCTCACATGCTCTCTAACACCAAATGTCTTAAAATTTTATTTCATTGTTTTTCAGTGTAGGAAAAAGCTGCACATCTGTTAAATCAAGATTAGACACCAGAGTCTAGTCGTCTTTTTGCAGCATTTTGGTCTAGAGACTTGCCTCCACAAGTAGGGAGGAACCCAGACAGCATGAAATGGAGCGGAAGGTATGAGCAGAGAAGAGGATGAAAGACAAAACAGGAGATGGGGGCAGACAGGGTCACAGATGCAACATTACATCAACAATGAGAGTGGAGGGGGAAAAATGTGTAGACATCCCATCCTGGGCAAAGCTGTCTCCCAGCTGTTTGGTTCACCTGTCTATTAAAAGGGAACATATTTCTTGTTGTCTCCTGAAGCAGAGACAGATTTATTGGGCCTACAAGTAGGAGGCCTTAAAGTGGACTGATCACAGGACAATGGCCAATAAATCACTTTTCCTCTTATTTTTAGACTCTCCATTTCCATCCACCCTCTTGATATGTCAGAGCAGATGATAGATGATTACGCATGTAACTAATTCAGGAGGTAATTGTTAATAGCAGGGAAAAATTAAGGGGTAAAGTCTTATGTTTTGGATGGGAAGTTTGTGCTTCTGGGGACACATGCTGGGGGCATTACATTAAAGCCCAGACAGATATTGAAGTGACCTCCAGCCCTTTCCTGTACCCAGGCGGCCCCATTCTAAAACAAAGTGGACATGACAAGAGGAGAGGGGAGAAATCAGATGGCTTAACTGTTCCTTGACAATTAGACCATCACTCAAGAGAACACTGAGTAACCCAGCAAAAGTAGCAAAGGGAGGAGGTAGCTAAAGAAAAGGATGAAAGAAGAGGGCACTAAAACACCCACTGGGTGAGAGGGAGTGAGAGGGAAAGAGGGTGAGGGCCTTGCTATTGAGGACCCGACAGGCCAAAAGGAGCAGAGAGCAGTTTACAATACTGTACAATGCTGTTCTGCACCATTAAGTGGCATGGAGGGCAGGACCCAGGACAATGGGCTTCTGTCCCTGAGGAGTAGGCCAGCAGCTCCAGAGGAGGCCTTCTTTTCAGCCCATATGGTTATCATTGCCTTACAGGATGCTCCTCTCGCTGCAGCCTCATGCTCAGCATCTGGACACATGAGGTCCACCATCTCTCCTCAGTGACCACTGCAGCACTGTGGAGGGCAGCGGGGTCTCCATGGTAACACTGTAGCGACACGCAAGGATTCAGAGGCGCACTCAAGAGATTAGGGAAAGGAAGTACTTCAGGAAGGAATGAAATCCCAATTTTATTGGATTTAGAGACAAAAATCACACAGCAAAGGCCCCAGCAGAACTGGAAAACTGGGAGCAAGAAAAAACAAATCCACAATTAGTGTCACGCTGATAACAAGCTAGGCTTAGTGAGAAGAAAGCCACCAATTCCTTTCTCTGTAGTCTTTTGAACAGTGCTGGCAATATTGCTGCTTTGTAAGCAGCCTAGACTTATAATAGTATATATCAGAGTTTAACACTAATGTAACATTTAATATTAAAGCAATTTTCCACGTTTTAGACAGTCTGCTCTATACAAAATAGTAACAACTTACACATCACCCTATCGGTCCAGATTTGTTTGCCTTTTTGGGATGTTTGCCCTTGTGGATTTTAAGATGTTTTTGAATATGTGTCAAAATTGGAACAAAATCTGCAACACAAAAACCTTGAGCTTTTTCAAGAAGCCAACTGTTTCTAAACACAAGCAGATGGATGTCTAAACTATTTACATTACTTTAGCTAGTGTATTTCCCTGCATGTTGAGACCAACTGTGACTCCTGTCCCTTCTGGACCGGTGACAAAGACCCGTCAGAATGATGGATTATGAAGTTGCTGCCTAAAATTCAAATAACTTAACTCCTGTCCGTCATTAAACCCACAAACCCAGCAAAAGAGAAAAAATATAAGCCATTAAACCAGGAGAGAAAAGAAACACGTAGGCCCTAGAGAAGAAGAATCTTAACAAGTGTTTAAACTCCTTCTGTTGCCAAGTTGTGAAGCAATAACTACCGTAACGAAAGGCAGCGCCTGATCCAAGAAGAAAGACTTCAGCCCGCAGGGTCAGGGGTCACTAACTCTGCCATTGTCTCTGACAGGGCAAGCACACTCCAGCTTTTCTCCGGCTTTCAAAGGCCTGTGATGGGGGTGGAAAGATAGGCCTGAAAACACTGGGCTGGGTCCACAGGCTTTATGGTAGTTGCAAAAAAAAAAGACTGGGACCCCAAAGGTTAAATGAAGAGCGAAAGGGCCCTTCTGTCCAATTACTGAGGGACAAATGCTCTCTGTGACCCATCAGGGTCAAAGTTCAGCAGAGCCATTGGTACTGGCACACTCTGGCTTATTGTGGAGCAGATGAGATGAACCTCCGCTGTGTTTATCTTAGTGACACCCTGACCAATGCTAAAAGTATAAATAATTTGGGGGTTTGTGAGCTGCCTCTCACCAGGGCTCAGGCCCGACACTTACTACTACTGGAGCAATCCACAGAATCTCAGACATGTCAGAAAGCAAATTTTAGGATATGTATTTGAACAATACTGACTACTATAAAAACTAGGTAGCATTGATTAGTTGTAATAAATTCTGTTATGCAGCCATGGAAAACAAAAACAGTTGCACACTGATGAATAAACCCCACCATCAATCCTCCCTTTAAGAGCACTCAGCCATGCCGGTCAGTAGTTCTCCTAATTATGTGCCCATCTCAGTCTCAGGCGGCACTTGTGGTGTTAATACCTGCTCATACAAAGGCCCAGTGGAGCGACATGGTGAGAGTGTCCCATATCCGGACATGGCTGGATTAGACTGCTCCTGAACCATTTCCTCCTGAACCCATGGGCCACCAGGGATTAAGCCAGAGAATTTAATCATCTACACTTGTTAGGTTAACAAGTAAAGCACAATCATATTGCAAGAGTCAGCCAAGTGCTTTCTTCTACCAAGGTCTTCCAGGTGTCCCGAATTCACAGTAGTATACTGCAAACAGTATATTTTATGCTCTGTATTTTAAACATCCTCAACACTCTATAGTTATAAGTGTTGATATTACAGATAGAAGATTAACTCTGCTGCACTGATTGATAACCAGGTCGCCAGCACAAAATGTCTCAGAAAATAAACCCTGAGAACAATCCATCAAAGCCCTGAGATGGGGCCGCCTTGAACACACTGAGCACTTTGAAAGCTTTAAATCTTTTCCTCTGCAGAATCCATTTAGCATGGCTCTGCCACACTCCACCACAGGGGTGCTTGGGCTGGATACAGGGCGTGGTACCACAGGGATAAATTGTGCATCTAGTGTTTGCATGCGCGTCCTTGCTTCTGTGTGTGTGAGTCTGTGTTGTGGGTGTAAAGGATTGTTATCTCTCTGGGACGCCTCTCTGCAGGTTCTCTCCATCCCTCATGAGCCAGTATAAGCCTGTTGGACACACATCTGAACAGTGGAGGGGAGTCGCTGAGAGTAAGTCACGCTCCTAGGGTCTTACAGACTCTTAGAAGGAGCAGGATGATCTTTAATCAGGGATCAGCAGCCAGGGATGCAGCTGGAGGCCCACAGGATCCATGATTACACCAGAGCTCCAGGCCATCCACCTCAAGGCAGGACACTGATGCTGCCTTAGGTCAGATAAAGTGTTCATTGCAGGCAGTGCATTTATGATGGAGTCTTAACATTAATCCTCATCTGTAGTTTAAATAACATTAGAGCCTCACGTCTGACTTTTGATCAGAGATCTTGTTCTCTGTGTTACACCCAAACCATCCACTCACACATGAGGGTTCTATTAGATTCCCTTCTCTTCATACTCAAGTTACACTCTGTGTGTCAAAACGCAAGATCAAAAGCGACAAATCAAATATTCTGGCTGATGAAGAACTTTTGGGTGAACTTGCCTCCATTGTCAGCACAGTTGAAGAAAATGCCAAGACAGCTGGGTGCATCAGAGCCCAGAGATGTTAAAATTAATGACATGAGGTACTGAAAAGCACAGAAGTTAAGGTCTTTGCAAAATATATCAGATGGGGTGAGCACTCATATATTTGTGTTCTTATGTTTTTCTTCTCATTTAAATTAATAACAACATTCTACTAATGTAGTAGTATTTTATAACCATATCTACATACACTACCACTCAAAGGTTTGGACACATTTTCTCCTTTATTTATTTATTTATTTATTTATTTGACTTTTAATCCTAACCACCTTTTATTTAGATTATACTCTTGGCATCCTCCCAGTCTCATGTGATAGTCATAAGAATGGTTTTCCAACAATCTTGAAGGCATACTGCGAGGTGTTGAGTATTTGTTGGCTCCTGCCCTTCACTCTCCAGTCCTGCTAATCCCAAACCATCTCAATTGTATGTAGATCAGGTGATTGCGGAGGCCAAATCTGATGCAGAACTCCATTCTTTGACAAACAGCTTGTATATAACCTAGTGGTGCGTTGTCCTGTTTGAAACAGAATGATGGGATGACATGTTGCTGCAAAATGCTGTTGTAGACATGCTGCATCTCCACACCGTCACATGCTTTAAAGTGTGACCACACATTCAGGAACAATCTGTTTACCCTCTCTATGTCTAACAAATACACAGACTCATCAGACCAAACGGCAACTTTCCACTGATCTAATGCCAATTCGTTCTGTTTCTTGGCCTGAACAAGTCTCTTCTGGTTGTTGTTTTCCCAAAGTAACGGTTTCTTTGTCACAATTCAAGCATGAAGGTCTAATTCACACAGTCTCTTCTGAGCAATGGATGTTGAAATATGTCTGCCACATGAACTCTGAGAAGCATTTATGTGGGCGCTAATCTGAGGCGCTGTAAATCAGCAGTTTCTGAGGCTGATAATTCTAATAAATCTCTCCTTTGCGACAGAGGTAGCTCTTGGTTTTCCTTTCCTGGGACAGTCCTCATGAGAGCCAGGTTCATCATAGCTTTTAATGGTCTTGGTGATCGCACATTGGCATGCATTCATCCTTGAGATTTTTCAGATTGGCTGACCTTCATTTCTTAACAAAATGATGGACTGTCTTTTCTCTTTATTTAAGTGTTTCTTGCCATAATATGGATTTGTACAGAAACCGTAGCAGCAGGGGTATTGACTCTGTACCCACAAGACAATTGATGGTCCAAAGCACGTTAAGAAGGTAAGAAATGTCACAAATGAACTATTGACAAGGCATCTGTGAACTGAGAGAAATGTCACAAGTGTGTCAAGCTTCTTTGGACAATCATATTCTGTGTTGCTTAATGCTTTAATGTTTTTGTTTTTTCTTCATAGTTTTAATGTCTTCGGTATTCATGTAAAATGTTAAAAATAATAGATTAAAAAACAACTGAAGGTGTGTTGAAACCTTTGACTGGTTCTGTAGATCCTGATTAAACTGGATCCCACATTACCAATAGTGAACCTCAGTAAAGTTTTTCATTAGACCTTCGTGTGTCGTCCATTTCTTACAAACCCATCACCTCCAGTCTACAACACCAGCTTTTTGTGATAAATAAGAAGGGTTAAGCCCAAGCAAAGATATTTCTCCGGATTCTACAACTGTTTTCGCAAAGGACAGTCATACTCCTCGTGATGAGTAAACTCAGCTTTGTCTGTAAATGATGTGTCCCTTTTCACACGTGCACTTTTTGACTCAGAAGTCAAAGCCGCTGATGTTCTGTTGCTGTTTCTAAAGAAAGAAATTGTTCACCTCACTTATTTATTATGGGCTGCTCCTACATTTGTTTTTAGTTTATACAAGTTGTTTGTTTTTGTTTTTGTGTTTCAGATCCAACGTGTCACTCAGTCTTTTCTATTCTTATCTAAAAGAGGCATAAGTGACAAGACCGTCCATCCAAACTCGCTTTTTCTGTGCCAAGGAACCAGGATGTGCCCACCACATACACACAACACACATTTCCCCACACATACTTCTGCCATCTTGGGGAATGCTACCCCCTCCTCTCTCTATCACCTACCCCAAGGATTAGCCCCCTGCCCCCACTTGTTCATGCACTAGCATCCCCTCTTGCCCTATTATCATATTTGATCCACAACTAACCCCCCTTTACGTTTTTCACCCTCCCACATGCACCACCAGCAAGGCATGCCCCCTTTTCTTTGGCCACTCTCAGGGAGAAGAAGAGGAGGATGAAGAGGCAGGGGCTTTCATGGGGAACAATCTGCCAGGGAGCCGAAGAATGAGCGGGCACTCAATTAAGGGCTGCCCATTGAGCCTACGGAGTGAGCCTGAATGTGGGCCCCTCCAAAGGAATGGAGTCCCATGAATAGATTGTGGGCCTTCATGAAATATTAAAGAGCGGAGGGATTTCCCACAATATTTGTACACCTCCCTTTGTGAGGATTTCTCCCTCCATTGAGCCTGAAACTGTTAACACATCCGCTCTGAAGCATGGCCCACAGACTGTGCTAAAGAGCCCCACGGTCCAAGCATCAAACACTCCCCACCCTCACCTCTCTCTCTCTCCGTGTTGCCCTGTCTGTCTCTTTCTCTTTGTCTTTCTCTCCACATCTCTCGCTCCTTCTTTTTCCCTCTCTGTCTTCCTGTCCATGAGCTATTCATGGTGGGGATTACAGCAGTTTTAAAGACCACCTGTCCTTGTCCCAGCACTGTATTGTGCCATGCCAGGCCAAGCAGCAAGCATCCCCTGGTATTAAAGGGTCACAGCGCTAACTGGTGACCCTTGATTCTGCCAACACAAGCCTGACAGCCAAAGCCACCCACACAGGTAACAAGCGCAACCACTCTGATCATTAATCACTGTGAACCTGCCCAAAATGCTGCGTGTGACAACAACAAGGCAATAAAAATCAGAACAGTAACTTTAGCTTGGCTTTTAATCAACTGTTTGTATAAAACACTGAATTAACGCACAACAGTATTACTGTGAATTCTGACTCAGTGAAGTTAACAAGTGATTCCTTCTTGCATACTCATCTTGTTGCCTTTGCCTTTCTCATCTCTGCCCTTTACTCTCTCTCTCTCTTTCACTCCCTCTCAAACACACACACACACACACACACACACACACACACACTGGGATCAGGTTGAGTGGAGCTGTATAAAGGCCGAGGGTTGTGTGGTTAAGTAGATGGTTAAACGTGAAATTAGCATTAGAATGGCCACATATTCCTGGTGAGAGTCAACATTAGTTCATATCAGAATTGAGGGGTTGAGGACAGGCCAAAAACTAAAGATCTTGCTGCAAATGACAGGTGTACTTGATGCATGGTATGAGTTGTGGGCTGTGAATGTGCTGAGTGTGAATAAGAGATACTGGAGCTGAAAATACAGCATCGTCCTCAGCGATAGTGACATGGAAGTCAGGCACACAAAGACATACATGCATTTGCTCATATTTAGCTTGTTGAACACCAATATTGCTAATGCTTTTGGTACGTGTTTATTTGAGATGTTTCTGCATAACATTTAGTGAACACATATTTTCTATGGTCCCTAATTAAGGCCATATTGTAGTTACACTGAAATAAATATAAAACTTAAAGCATTAATTATGTTTTATACCTTATGACTGACTGCTGAGCCAGAGCATTTATTAATGTTATTAGTAACATCCGGGCTTGTCTTGATGTAACAGTTCAAATTTTCTGATAAATCTGAAAGTAACTTATTATATTGTTTTAATAAATAATGTTGAGTTGAAGTAAAATAAACCATATCTGCATGGCCTGATATCTCTAGAATTAAAATATGTTTTTCTTTTCATGCAGGTAAATTTGACATTTTCAGCATATCTGCACAAATCTAGAGGTTTGGAAGAGAGACAGAGGAGACCATGTGGTAGCATGAAGCTCTGCTGCCCACTCCAGCAGAGCCCCAGCTGTGGAGCAAGTTGGAGAGCAGACCCCTTGGTCCAACCTCCATATGCTGGGGTCTGGGGTCCAGGCTGTCAGCGCAGCTCCAGCACATGGAGGGCGGTGGAGCCAATATGTTGCAATACCTCCTACATGCTTTAAACACTAAAGTTCCTAATTCTGAACTAACAGTTGGTTTTGTTTATGGAGATATAAACACGTGAGAGACTGAGGAATTTTACCAGAGAAGACATCTGAGCGAAACCACAGAAACAACCG
>OMLM01005140.1:52830-81386 GCA_900302695.1 Helostoma temminkii
CTTTTGCCTCTGAAAACATCAAATCCAAAGTTTGCAGTGCTATATAGTTTATTCAACACTACAGTTACTACAGTTGGTTCATTTTTAATCTTCCTTCATCATTCACTATCATTCAAATAAGTGCATCTCCTAACAAAGATAGTAATTCATCAAAATTAAAATGCATACCTGTTTACCCTGACAAAGGCAAGCTGGCCAACGTGTGTGATATACTGTAGAAGAGTTAAGTTTTTGATTTTGATGGCCGTGGCTCACACTGGCCTGTACCTTGCTGCATGTGTAGGTGTTCTAAAAGTAAGAAGCATATTTTAGTAGTAGTGCGTTTTTACTGTGTGTGTGTGTGTGTGTGAGTGTGAGTGTGAGAGACAGGATACAACCCAAATGTATTATCTTTGCCAAAGTTTTACAGTGCATGTTTGTTATGTTATACACATTAGTCAGCCTGATAAATGGCGGCTTTGTTTTTAGAGAAGTTTTGTATCTACCTGAATCTGTAAAACTGTTAACTTGTATTTGTGTCAAGCATTTAGCTGTAGAAGCACTACCATTGCCATGTTGCGCCACCACATTTTGTGGTGTTTTAACAGTTATAGCAACAGCTATATAGAACTACTACCAATAGAGCCGTTAATATTGATGTTTTTACTGCACTGTATTGTTATATGACTGAGTATGTAGCTGAAATGTGATTGTGTCATACCTGAATGTTGTAGCAATGTGTGTGTGTGGCAGAAACGCTAAAATAACACTAAAATGTGTAATACTCACAAAAAAAATCGAAATTTCAATACCAAATATTGGTACACACCAGCAACTTACTATTCCAAGCTATAGTATAAAGAAGCTAATGAAATGTATCTCAGTTTGATAAGTTAATATGTATTTGTGTTTTCTGTAGCAGACTCAGAAATGAAGCTCTGACCATGCTGAAAGATTTTCTGCCTCACATCCAGTGGGTGTTTTACTTTTAATGTCAGGCTTCAGTTTGAAGACTGTGTAGGAATGCTCGCTGTACATTGAATGCAATAAACAACTGGTGAAAGGATATGTCTTCTGTTTTCTTTTTTGCCAACAGAAATAGTCTTTTCTACTTGAGGATGCTTCTATAGTTTTATTATATTTATCAGTCAGTATTCAATGTTCGCTAGGACTGCTGTGATCGTTTTTTTTTAAATCACACTTGACTGCCGCTAAAAAGAAAGCACTGATACATAACATGTACGGGCTATGGGCTCTGTGTTGTGGAAATGTGAGAGCTGAGCTGTGTTGAGCAGCTTTTGTTCCAAGTTGACAGCTGCGTGTTGTGTGACAGCTGCAACAGCATTTCAGTGTCAGCCTCGCCATATACTGCCACCCTTAATAAAGAGCTGAATGGTACAAAGCTTGTACACTGACTTGATTTCACTTTTCTCCACGTTTATATCTTAGTTTCATCATTGCTGTATATTGACATTTGTGTGAAACGGATTAATCATACTTAAACCATTTCCCTACATAATCCAAAATAAAAAAATTCCTTTATATGCTGTTTGACACAAGCATTTTCTGTACTATTATTTATTTATTTATTTTAATTACAATTTTGTTATATTTTTGCAGACCATTATGTTGCCTTTGTGTTGCAGATACCTTGGAGGCAACTCTGCAGTTCCTCCCTTCAACTGCCAGCCTCCTTTGCTGTCTCCTGACCTGATGGACTCCTTCGTCCCCACTCCGCCCCCTAACCTCTCTAAACTCATCAACCGCCAGAACAGTCCTCGCAAGTGCAGTGATTCTCCCTCCTCTCTGCCTGGGCGCCTCAGTAGAGCCCTCTCCCTTGGCACCATGCCTACCTTCAAAAGAACAGGTGATGTCAAAATATTTGTTTTAGTTTGAGTTGACAGACAAAAAGGATGTTTTAATGTATTTTGGAATATCTCAAAGGAGTGTTCAGCCCATCTCTGCTTGCAGGTTCTATTGCACTGGCTTCATGCACAGTAGCCGCTGACATGTTTGATCTTGAGTTGCTTCTTGCACTGTAATACATCACATAGTCAAGATTCATAGCTGATGAGATGAAGCAGCTGTGTTTTCGCTTTCTGTTGCTTGGCACATAATTGGGCCATGTCAGCGTTTCCAAATGTGAAAGGTGCATTGTTTTCTGAAGCAGTCTGAAGGATTGTTACAAGAATTGATTGTTCTGGGTGATTGTTGCGTTTTTGTCAAAATGGCATTTATTATAGAATTTAAATTGCAGTGAATTTAATAGCAATTCTAACAGTTTTTGTTCTCAGTTGTGAGGATTTGCTCTTTTTCTTTGGTTTGTATGTATATTATTTATTTATTGACAAGACATAATAATAATAATAATAATGTTATTTCCAGCCCTAACAGCATTTGTCTATTTTGGCACTAGAGGGCAGAAACATCTAAATAACCCAACAGACCACAGCTGAATCTCTCTGCCTAATAAGACTGGTAGAACAGTTTTTATGTGCAGTTGTGCTACTGGCCACTTTACTAATGCAGGTTTAAGAAAAGCTGTTTATGGTTGATGTAAATGCTGTGATTGTATATTGTACATTTATATATTAATTCTTTCAGACTCTGGTTACCTGTTTAGTGGAAGTAGACCAGCCTCACAATACAAAGACTCCCCACCCTCAGGTATTGAAACGATTTCATTTTGTCACATTTTGTCACAGCAGAGCTCTCAGTTATCCATTTTTAACCATTTATCCACTTTGACTTTTTTCTATTTTAATAAACAGACTACTTTTCACTGAAGTCTGGCAGTTGTCAATCATCCCCGAGCCCCTCTCCTCCTCCTTCAGTAGCTGGGTCAGGTACCTCCAGTTCCGGCTCAGTCAGACAACGCCGTCCCCTCATCAGCCCTGCTCGCCTCAACATCTGCAGCCAGAAAATCCAGCTTTTCTCCACAGAGCCTGAACTCAAGGTCTCGCCTCCGCCTGTGTCTTCGTTATATTCCACCGTAGAGTTGGCATCTCCCAGTTACAGTGGCTGCTTTTCACCTGACATATCACCCTTCCAAAGTCAGAATGGTTAGTACATCTGAGAGTGAGCTGTAAAAGATAAAACACCGGACTGACTTTCATGTCTAGTGCCACCACCACAACATTAAGTAAAACATTCCAATCTTAGAAACAGTGACTTAATGATTTATGTGGTTCTTTTGCTTTGCAGATTTGAATTTAATAGACGGCAGTGAGATTGATAAGGAAGAGCAGAGTGAGAGAGGCAGCTCATCAGGGTCCTCTGCATGTCTGGTTGGCACCACAACACAAGGACTGGAGAGCCCTCCTCCTCCAAAAGGTAAGCAGTCTGATTTTTTTTTTTTTTAGTCTTTGTTACTGTTAGGAAATAACCACAATATTTACACAAAAAAACTGTAGTTCTTCACTTTAACAGTAACTGGAGAGTTGTTCATGTATGACAGGAAACAATATTTAACAATCACTTTTATATGTTTTATTAGAGTTAACTTTTATGTTATTAGAAATGATAAAACACAGAAGTTGATGCACACCTAAAGTTTCACGTTTCACTGAAGGTGATGAACATTAATTTAAATTGTACAAAACAACCTCAAGAAATATGATAAAGGAGTATTTTTCATAAATTATTCAACATATTTTAAGTAATCAAGATTTATAACAACATTTATAGTTTAATAAATCACAGTTTGCAGTGACATGAAATTTCAGAGTAGCAGTATCATGCTTCACATCAGTGTAATGTGCTTTGATGGGCTGATGATTCTTGTGGAATTAATTTGATTTTTATGTGACATTTCCAGGATTTATGAAGCAGCTGATCATACCGGGGCTCTTAATAGCGAGCCTGGCTGGCAACATGTTGTTCGCCTGCCTCTGTATGTACCACTACTGGAGATGAACTGCTGCCGGGTCTTGTGCTGTTGAGTTTTTGTGACCTGTACAGAGTGAGTCAGACGATTGCCATTGACAACTCTGTCATGTCTATAGATCTGGAGGTTGTTCAGCGATGCCAGAAAACATGACATTTTTGGCAGTTACTTATTGTCTGGTGGTGCTTCATAAAGATACAGATGTCAGCTGACACATTTTCAATAGCGCATCTGCCTTTTGCCTGGAGGCTGAAATCAGATGTGAAGCCTGTGACTTCACGTCTGCTTAAAATATTTTGGCTTTTGTGATCTGGCCTTTTTTTGTCTTTTGGTCTGTCGCCGCTCTGGTTATATAAATGCAGGCGCATGTGTAATTGATTTAAACATGCAGTTCTTGCACTGATGCTTAATGGGCTTTTAAAAACCATTCTGTAAAATGTGCAATAAAGCCTGTGCTGTTGAGTGGATGCTGCTTGGAGGGCCATGCCTGCTCACTGTAAACTCCCACACCAAAGCTGGTATTCAGAATATGACTCAAATGGCAGCAGGGGGTGTGCGATGCCTGAACACAGTAAAGGTGGTCGCTAACAAGGACTAAGTTAAAGAAACACATTGAATCAGTCACTACAACGGTTCACGTGGTAAATCTGTGTCATTTCCACCGCAGTAATACGTCAGTAACAGACTCTTGTCACATTCGCCACTCTGCTGGGAACAGTTTCTATTTTTATTGTGACATTGAGCAAGAGTTGAGTTTACATCGACATTAAACACAGGACGGAGGAAGTTGGACGTAAAGATGTGTCTGTATAAGCCTACATGGGACTTCAGGGGTAATTACAGCGTGTGGAAACAAGTTGAGAAATTGATTATACCATGATTTCGATTAATTTATCACTTCAACATTTGTGCAACTGCTAAAAACCTAAAACATAAAGCAGCATGTGATGTTTGTGGCAGTTTTGCATTTTTGAAATTTGTACCAATTTTCACTTTTGTAATGTCATATTTTCATAGCACTGGTTTTTGCCATTGCCTTTCTATCGACTGGGAAGAAGATCAGATTTGATTATTTCAGTTTGTCATAGTTTACAGTCAACATTTTAAATACCATGGTTGTTTATATGGCATGTCAAAGTGATGCATGTCACAGTCCTTCACTACAGAAATGGGTCTTTCAACAAACTCTCTCTGATACTCTGTTCACAGGCTAGTTTGTGAGGAAACCCCAGTGCAATATATTAAATAAAGTCATTTCATACATAGAAGATCATGTTCAGATTTACATGTTTGCATAAATCTGTAGAGTCAGAATGAAGTAAAATACTTAATACAGGATATTATAGCTTGTAATAAACTGTATAATAACTGTTATAACTTGGAAGGAGTTTAGCAGGAGTTTTTTGTTTGTATGTGTTGCAATTTGAAAATGTGATTTGCATTTGTTTTACTAAAATTCAACAGAACGGATGTTTGTATGTTATTTTGGACATATGATTGACGAGAACTACAATATGTGTGCAAACAGGTTGTAATGAGCTTGTTATTTTTCTTCTAATGTAAAAATCATATGTTTGACTTTTGACCCTTTGAGTCATTACTGGGTTATTATGATGTTTATTGCTATTTTTTTGTGGTAATTTTAAAGTGCTGTTGTAATTTTGTTTTCTTATTTTAAAAAGTATTGATTATTTTGAGCCAAAATTTAAATAAATGAAACAAATGTAAAATTAAGTTTCTGAGAAAACTAAATTTGCTACTGATAAACAGAGAAATTATTATTATTAGTCAAAATAATAGGTTTAGTGCTAGAAAAGAACATTAATAGTTAGTGTTGAAACTATTCAACATGCTGTATACAGGCTGTTTGTATTGTACCTAATGTGGTGTATGTTTATTTCTTCTCTGAAAAATGCTCATTAGTTGATAGTAAAGTCAATGTTTTTTCAGCCATGCTGAATTTCCCTGAAAGAGACAAACCTCATCACTTTTTAAGTTCAGGCGATAATGGATTTATTTTTGAATTTGTATTTATTTTTGGATTTGTTTTTAGTGTAATTAAAGTATGTTGTGCTCAGACGACTTTGTTGACAACAAGTATTTGTGTTTTCTTTATTCTTTCCACTAATGGTTTGGAGGGTTACTACTACTCTGTGTGATTGTAACGAACAACATAAGCTTGTTTCATCTGAAATAAAGTTTTGTTTTTTTTTAATGTCTTTTACCTGCTCTGTACAGATGCTGTGTAATCTTGACTTAACTCGCCCCCTTCTGGCACAAACAGCTCACTGAACCTGCAATCATCTCCAGCACCTGAACACATCAAGTCTGATGACTCCCTCACTAAACCAGTACAGTTTTCCTTATTGCGGTTACACTGAAGACTCGAGGGAAGCTGGACATGTAGTGTTGCCATGGTAATAAAAGACTGAATATGACATCTGATGATAATGGAGGAGGGTCGATACAGTTGTATGCAGACATTTTGGCATATTAAACAATTGTTAAGTGAAAAGAGTAAATACTGAGTAAAATATTTAGTAAAATTATCCTTTTTTTTTTCCAACTTAATGTTTCAATGAGTAATATTAAACAGCATGTCTGCTGGGCTGAAAGGCAAATTATTAAAATATATATCCTGGATATATAAAATATCAGCAAAATCTAGATTTAAATACCATGCAGTCAGCTATGAAAGTGAAAAGAGGCAACTGGACATGTCTCCAAAGCAGTCTGCATAAACAGAAACTACTTGAAGTCAATGCACTCCAGTGACTTGAACATAATTCAAAATCTGTGGGTCGATCTAAAACCTACTGATGTGCACGGCAATCTAAAAATAGCTGGGTCTGAAGTAATCTGCAGGAAGAGTGGGTGAAAACTCTCAGACTCTACACAAAGTGTATGTAAACTGTTACTAATTTGATTTGGTAGGATGTGCAAACGTGAAAAAACGACAAATCTGTCTGCTCAAAAAATGAGTGTATATATAAAATCAAGTGTTATTGATACGAAAACAGGTCACGATAGGAAATTATTGCAGCTTCTGTTTTGTATATATAGTAACTCGGCCTCAGTCATGAGGTCTACAGGTAAATTAACGGAGGACAATCACTAACAGTTTACATCTCGATGTGATTAATTACGTACTTTTTCTTTCTTTGTTAATGCCTCAGTGCATGAATGATTTTTAAAATGTTTTCCCGTCTCACATTCCGAAATGGGAATGTTTTTATCACTGAGCGCTTTTGTTTTTTTCACTGTCACTTTGTTGAGTCTTCGATTCTAAGTTGGCTGTCAGTTACATTTGCTGCTTCCTGTTTTGTTTGTTCAATTACAGCATCCCCCTCTTCTCTGATACGTTCAGATGAGCTGTTTTCTTTGTGCAACAGCCACCACACTGCTCCCATCAGCTATCAGGAACTAGATCATTCTTGTGATGTCATGGCATCACATAGCACAGGTATCTTTAAGAGAATAATCATTTCATCGTGGTTCCTAAAGCTGACAGCTCTATCCTCGACTCTTGTCTACGAGTCATGATTAATATTCACAATTTTAATTTATAGGATCTATTTAGAACTTTTCAAAATTAGGTCACGTAGTGCCTTACCATTAAACAGCAAAGCGGAACAAGTAGGACTAAACCTGAATAACACAAGCAACTGAAACCCCAATAAATGCACAGCAAAGCAGTTCTCAAAATAGATTTTAAAAGGTGGGTTAAAAGTAACAGAATTTGTGATCGATAGGAGACAAAATGAATTGTTCAGATGTTTCAGTCTGGGCCACAGCGATGGGCCAGACGGACCAGACAAAAAACATGTTTTAAAGAGTAATTGTTCCTCTGTTTCTTAAGAAATCAAACACTTGTGAATCATAGCATAACGACTCAAAATTTCCCATTTTAGCTGTTTTACTCTCTTTGAGATAAGTGGAATCGTTTATATCTTTGATGTGAAGGACCGTGACATCCTGATTAACCGACGTCTTAGTCTAGTTGTGTCAGTGACACTGCTGAGTCTGTTCACTGCCCCTACAGAACTTTCTCAGGTGAATGGATAGTGTCTGGTCCTCTTAGTATCCCTTATGAGTTTTCTCGAGCATCCTAGTTCGCATAATTTGTGTTGCTCCGGTAGACATTTCTTTAAATGATTAATTCATGCTGTCATTTGTCCCTGAAACCACACATGGTTTAATCAAAGAGATCTAATTTGGTATGACTGAAATTAGAACAAATCTGCACCTAAGTCCTCGACTAGCTCTCTGCCTACCTCAAACTAATGCATATAGCAAGCATGTTCAGTTTTCTTCAACAAGGCTAATTTTGAAACTCTTTCTTCAACATCATGAATTTAAAAAAAAGCAAGAACAGCTAAGGCGAATCTGTTCACAGGTTGACAAAATACCAGCACTAAATCTGTGCTTTTAATATTTACCTGTAAGCTTTTTTATTGTAATGGCATTTACCACTTTGTAGCACTGCTTTTGCCATTGTTTTTGTGTAAGGATCTAACCTTTGAGTTTTGTTTCTATTTTTATTCAATGTTTCTTCTCAGACTTCTGCGATAAACATCTATTCTCTAGAATTTTCACAATAGTGACACAGTCCAGCAGCAGAGATAGGAGAGGTGTAACAAAACAATGAATGTGTAAAAAAAAAATTAAAAGAGCAAAAACTCTTGTTCTGTTTGGTTGTCAGGATCAGAACAATTCTTATCCAGCCCCCCTTACGGCCCTTTCTCGATCCCTCCACAGAATTGCGGCTAAGCCCACAGACAGTAAACAGGTCACATGACCAAGCTATTAATATGTGCTCACTAGTGATTTGAGTGACTTTATGTCTGGTTTTCATTCCAGATACCAGCTCATTTAATTGCAGTAATTACAGTTATATGTGAAATTTTTAATTTTAACAGTGTTCCTGTCAGAAGCAGTTAGACGCTGTATCAGACACATTTGTCAAACAGTCAGCTCTGCAACTTGTTTACTACCAGTTCACTGTCAGTTTTTCTGGTTCACAGTTGAAAATAGTTCAGACTGACTGAGACTAAGGGAGGGGGGCGACGGGGAGTCTGGTGGGTGGTGGGTTAATACTTTCAGTCTGCAGCTCTGGCCAAAGGTTTCTCTTCTGCACAATCACTTCCTGTTTTCACCAGCTGGTCTGAAGTACACTCACAAACACATGTTTTTCAGAACACATGAACTGAGTCTGTCAGATCTCATATGCTCATGGCAGTAGCCTCTAAGACATCGTTCAACAGGAAACCATAGTTTTCAGATGTACTAACCCGCCAAGACTCAGAGTACACCTGCAAAACAAACTGATGAACATTATTACTTGAGCGTAATGTGTCTAAGACGTACTGTCATGTGGCATAGTGTCAAGTAAAGATACTTTGTCTATCAAATAACTGAGAACAATTAAGACTTTATTATTGTTATTGTAAAGTCAGGCTGTTGATAATGGCCCCTTCATTTCCCCTTTCCCCAGTACTACTACTGTGGTTTATGTTCCACTTCCATGAGAGTCATTGTTCAGCACCTGCTGCAAAACTAAAATTATCACAGGTCGTTTACCTTGTGCAAATATGTAAAAGAAAAGGTTTCGCCTGTTTAAAACTTTAGCAGATATAAGTTTGAATAAATGTTTACTATGAACACTGTGTGTTTGTGTATATACTTAACAAAACATTTTGTCATTTAAAAATATTTATTGGCTAGATTTCAAGAGACAGATAGATTTTACAGTGTTTAAAAAGGTGTATTGTTTTTACATGTTTGTAGTTTAGTATTGTTGCTTGATCTGATCTGAACTTTTACATTTCTTACATTCATTTCTCCTCAGAGACCTGAGCATAAACAAACATCGTGTCATTTTGTCAGCCAAAATAAAGTATATTTTTTCTTTCTAGAAGCTTCTGGCTTTGTTTTATAATGATTTACATTTTCATAAGAAAATCACAAAATGTTAGCAATATGTACATATTGTCAATTGTCAATGTACAATTTAAGCTCCATTTAATAATGTAAAACACAGACTGTGAGGCACTGTTATGCTATATTCTGTGGAAACTTACCCTGCATCTCAGTTAGGAGAATTTTGAAAAGTAGTTTACACTTCTGGTCTATTTGGGGTCACAATGTGGTACACTTGTGAAACTTGCAATGGGGGAGGAAAACAAAAAAGAAAAGAAAGAACCTGCTGTCCATTTGAAATAAAACATTTTTCTAACAGTCTTTTTGCAGTGTCACCCACAAACTCAAAGATGTTTGTCCTTCAGAAGAGAGCAAGTGGTTCTATTGGGGATGCAAAAACATTTTTTAATCAGTGATAAATTATGTTTTTCTATAATTAACTAAATCATTCAGTATTTTATAGCCTGAATTATAAGACGCTGTTTATTCTAATGCCCAGACGGCTTTAAAAGTGCTTGTTTTATCTGACCGACAGCTCGGGTTCACTTAAACACTTAAACACTTATTTATAAGCTATTAGCTTCTTTTCAGATAAATATTTCTACTTTCAAAACATCCGATGAGGCACAGCTTCTGATGATTTTGATCAAAATGTGATCTTTTGCTTGAATATGTACCTTTTAAATATTTTAGTAGAAATATTAGGAAGAAACTTTTCATAATGTGAAGTGGTGTAGAGGAGCAGGTTTGCCCTTTTAATCAATCAAAAAATGCTGCAACTGGTAGTTGTTGTTTTTTTTACTGCACCTCCATAGCGGCTGGAAGGGTATTAGTTGAGTGGAGCAGAGCAGGAGCAGGGAGAGGGCTGTTATTAAATTAATGTTTTAAAGCTGTATATACTATAAGCAACTGGGACATATTGTTATTACTTTTACTTAAAGGCTCTCAGTACTTCTTGAAACACTGTCCAAAACCCAAAGATATTTAGTTTAATGACACTGAATGACAAAGAAAAGAAACTGATTCTGACACCTGAGGAGCTGGAAAGTGTGATTGAGATTGTTTTCCATGAAAAACTACTTAAGTCTGTAATCACACATGAAAGTTGTCTGACAATTATCTTATTCAATTTAATTGTTTATAACACAATAAAATGGATAGATATTTGCTGATCACTGGCTCCTGTACATCAGATGTAGAAATCTAGAAAAATGTACAGTTAGGGTGACATGAGGTTTTCTCCACCCTGCCAAAACCTCACATACTGTACACACATGAAGTACTAAAACATGTTAGCAATATGTAAACTGTTCAATTAAGAACAAAACTTGTTATACAAGTGTTAGTGTTTTTTGTCCAGCTCTAGCACCTGAACCACAGAGGTGGAACTAGGTGGGGGGAAGGGGCAACTGGCAACCTCAGGCAGGATAGCTGCCTCCTCTTCCTCCTCTCCTGTAGAACCTGCCCTGCACATGTTGAAGACACTGAACCCCAGGCTGCCTAGTCATTTGATTTCCCCCCTGTGGGGATCAATAATTGAAAATATAAAAATTAATTGAAAACTTAATTACGCCTCTTGTTGGCTGTTGTAAGCAGACACAGTTTTTGGTCATCACTGGCTGATCAATTGATCATGATATTAAATTCAAATGAGAAGAAAAACACTTAAGTGTCCTTATATCTGCTTAGATTAAACCACTGTAAGGGATGATTTATTTATCATCTCAACATGTCCTAAGAATTAAAAAACAAATATAAAATACACACACACACACACACACACACACACACACACACACACACACACACACACACAGGAGTACCAGTGTACTAGTATTTAGGAACCATAGGGGGGGCGGGTGTTTTAGTTGAGAAATGTTGTTTCACTTCGCGCGTACTGAACTTTTGGTGGACGGTCCCTTGGCCTTCGGGTAGCTGGGGAGGCAGAGCGCAGCTGCTCACTCCGGGTCAGTCAGTACAACAACATCACTGCATGAATGACAGCGCACTTGCTCGACGCAGGGAAACACGTCGCCGCTTCACAGGAACCGTGAGCCCTCGTCGTCCTTTTGAGCTGGATTTACATCAGACCCCAGCCGCACCGCGGACAGATCCGCAGCCTGCAGCCGCCGGAGCGAAGCGTGTCACCGTGATGTCCCAGCCTCCATCTTCGCTGGAATTAAACCATGGAGAGATGACCGGCTTGTAGAGCTGACAGGCAAGTGTCTGCGCTAACAGGTTGCCAAGGCTTTCGCCATGATACGTGTAGCTACAAGTTTCACTCAGGCTTAAAAATGACAAAACGTTGCACTGCTGTCTGTGCACTTTGTGTTTTCATTTCCCATTTCTGACCTTAAGAACATTTATACCGCAGTGAAGGACATACACACTACAGGTTTTCTGAAATCCACTCACACGCAGCTACATTTAATACCAGCGTACATTCAGTCACCCCGTGTCTCCCATTGAGCTACAGGCGGTGCAGTCCATGCAGCACAAGTTTCCTATTACCAAATCAATAGTGTAGAATTGCTTAAAGGTAAACTGTTGGAAATTACGCGCACGGTTGACTGTTTTCTATGTGCGCAGTCAGTTGGATAGAGTTATAACAAGGCCAAACATCAAATTTCCAAATGTTGAGCATTTGTGCAGCACCCAGGCTGGTGAAGTGTCTTCACCTTATTTGACCCAAGAGAAACGCTTTGCTTCGTTCTGTCAGTCTGCTAAGGTGGAGATGCAGGATACAGGATGACTGAAGGTATTAAACTGCAGATTTTAGCAGCTCTCCAAAAGCTCTTCTCTACTGATTCAAGAACTCGGTTATTATATATTCTTATATGCACAGAGCCGAGCAGCGTGGGGATGAAGGAAGGAGTTAGGCCCTTCAACAACAGGCTACTGTTCACTGGTCATGTCATTCATACCTATCATACACATTTTGCATGTCCTTCCTGACTTCCTGATTTTAGCTTTGTTAAGGCATATCATTCAGGGTTTTAGGAACAAACATGTAACACACTGCTCGTGTTAATAATGGACGTGTTAACCCCAGTTATTTTTATTCTGTGTGTTCCGGTGAGCAGCAGAGGAGCTGACGGTAAATGAGAGGCCGTCATCATGCCCCCGGGGAAGTATGGGATGCAGGGGGAATGGGAGAAGGAGGGGGACCAGGAGATCATGATGGACTTCCTGCTGCCTACTGGGATCTTCCTCAAATTCCCCGTGTCGCGAAATGACACCATCAAAACCATCAAAAAAGTATGCCCTTCAAATCCCTGTGTTTTCATCGAATACATCTTGATGTGTGGTGTGTAATAATAAATTGCACCTGGATTTCTAGTAGATTGTAATAGATGAGCTGCAGCACAGTACTGAGGCTCCAGTGGCCACAGATGAAAATTGTTGTTGTTATTTACTCTGTTGGCCTTCAGACAAATTGGGTGACTTAATATTTCCATCAGGTGTTAAAGTAAATTAATAAACCTCATAAACACCTCGTATTCTAAACAATGCTTGCGATCCGTCCTGAAATTTTGATGCAACTTGTCGAGAAGGGAGCAGCTTTCCTCCTTGATATACACGGCCAGCTCTCAGCTGTTGAATGTGCCAGTTTCTATGCCAACAGTTCTGCCACTTCAGGCGGTGTTTGATTTAGCTGTGTTAAGTAATGATACTCTAGGAGGCTGTTAAGATGATTAAGAGATTAAATGTCTTTCCAGTTTCGGTAATTCCCAAAGAATTTTAAAGAATGGTCATGAAATGTCAGGGTGATATTTTTTTTTTTTTTTGCACAAAAGGTTATCATTCAGTTGATTAGATAAATCAGGCTGGCGGCCTGTATGTTATTCTCCAGTACTGCTGTAATTGACAGTTCTGTTTTGCTGTTGAAAATAGCAATCACACTGGTTAAGGTGTTAAATCGTTGTTTCTCTGAAGCGTCCTTTCACGTGAGCCCTTTAGTTAAGTTTCACGTTCCCAGAGGACACACTGTAAACCTCAGGTCATAGATTCTGTGCTTTCAACCTGCGTTTGTACTAATGTTGTTTCTTGTTTCAGATGGTTTGGAAAAACGCCAGAAGTGAGGCCCTCTTCAACGCGCTTGGTGATCCTGACGCATATGTCTTCACCTGCATCAACCAGACAGCGGAGAGGGAGGAACTGGAAGAAGAATCGAGGCGAATCAGCGACGTGCGACCCTTCATGTGTGTTCTGAGGCTGGTGGCAAGGGAAGGCGACCGAGTGGAGAAACTCACCAATGCCCAAATCAGCCTGCTAATTGGCAAAGGTCAGCAGCATCCCTGTCTGCTCGAGCTGAGCTGCTCTATGAGCATCTGTGAAAGAGGTTTCTGGTGGTCTGTGGTATTATCGGGGAGCTAGTTAAAGATAAGAAGCAGTCTTCTTAATCGTCAGCATTATGATAAGAGCTTTGGCATTTCAGTTTGTCTAAGAAGATCGAGCTGCTATAGCCTGGTTCAGTCATTTGAAACCCGTCTCAGCAGTTCAAACTAATTAATAGTACAATGAAGAAAATAATAATTTAGCCTGAAGTTGTTGTTTCCCCCGACTTAATGTTCAGTATGATACTGTGTTCGTGTTAGCAGCACCCAGAAGTGACTGATATATCCATCCCAGTGACGGATATTTCATCATTATTTTCAAGTAAAAAGGAAGTCACGGTAGCTGCTCTAGGTTAATGATTTTCACAATGACTGAAGAAGTTTGTTATTTTAAGAAATGCTCTTTCTCCAAATTTATTTAGAATAAAATTATCTTAATCCTTTGCATTCAGCTCCGATTGGCTCAGTAGTTTTTAGAACCACTGAACTGAGTTGTGAGTTTTGGCCTAAACCATTAACAAAGTTAGCAAATAACAGGAACCCAGAACAGTTCTTTTTTTTTTTTTTTTTCTTTCTTTCTGTTCATTCATCACATTGATTATCTTGTGAGTTACTTTCTGTCTATGACCTAATGGTGCTGGGCTGATTCAGTTGTTCAGTTAGCGACATTTTAGAGACAAATTATAGTGTGTTGGTGATCTATTTTGGCTTTTTCACTAGGCTTTATTTATAGGCTTCTTCAAGTTGTCTTCCGGATAGATCCACCTCTGAATAAATGTGTATAACAGAATCGATCTGTCCTATATGACGTGCGTTTTTATGATGACTTTTCAGGTTTGCACGAGTTTGAGGCTCAGAAGAATCACGAGGTGAATGAGTTTCGGACTAAGATGCGCACGTTTTGCGAAGAGAAGGCTCAGATGCGGCAGGATTTGCCGTGGCAGCAGTGGATGGAGTACAGCTTCCCATGTGACCTGGAGCCATGCTGCTCTCCAGCGCAGAGTGGGAAGTCAAAGAACCCAAAAAAGATTTTGATCAACATCAAGTTTGAGGCTAGCGATGTGAGTTTTTGTGAGTCATATTTGTAGCAAGGTTGTTCAGACAAATCAGATTGAGCATTGTGTTATGATGGAGCAACAGCAGGGCACCACAAACAACACAACAGCTTTGATTAGAAAAACTGTATTTCCACCTTGTGTAGTCAAGTTGTGGAGGATGATTTGAAGTAAATGTGAAAACCTTTGGAAATCCCCCTCCCACACAACAAACACCACCTTCAAAACATTACTCTGTAACAAGATCCACAGACACGAAACCTACATTTTGTAAAATTTTCTGTAAAGCTGACACTTTGCCTTGAATTATGTTGTCTGTGGCTCCGACAGGAAAGCTTCATGCTCCAGCAGGATCCTCAGGACCTTCCAGTAGCTCTGATGAGGAGCGCCTTGAAGAAGAAGGCCACTGTCTTTCGCTCAGTGCGACAAGAGCCCGAGGACTACACCTTACAGGTCAACGGGAGGTGGGAGTTCATTTATGGGAAACATCCCCTGTGCCAGTTCAAAGTGAGTGAGCTGTTGGGGCAGAGCTGTTTTTCAAAGAAGTACAGCTGCCTTTTTATTTTCTGGGTGGGTTTCACTTTGGGAATCAAAAACATGTTAGTAAATCTTAAATTCAAGTGGAATTACTTTTATGAATTAAAATGTAAAAATTCACATTTGATCTAAAAGCAATCGTGAATTTAGTGTAAAACAAAAAGCAGCATGAGTGTTAACCCGATTGTGGCACCGCAATTTAGAGCTGCACCTCTGGTAGCAATAAAGTCTTGGGTAAGAAAGAGGACCAATCTTTTTTCCAATAAACAGTTCTCATTTCCACTAATGCTGATTTTTGTATGTCACATTCTGCCACCAGTCTACTTAGTGGTTGTGATGGTGCGTTTTTGCTGTGGTAATTATTATGAGCGATAAAAATGTGGTTTCATTAGACCATAACATCATAACATGTCCACGGCATTCACTTTTATTTTCTGTCATATCTTTAGCCTATTGTCTTGCGTCCAGCTCCTGGTTTGCCAGATTTGTTTCATTAGATGTTTTGTCAGAAAAAAAACAACAAAAAAAACTGCAGTGCTTTTGAAACACAGGTCTATAGAGCCAATCACAAATCATTTGATCAATTTTACAAGTGTGATGCTAAGTGAGTGATATGTATGCAGTCTATTACGCAATAGATTGCTTCAATTTGATTTTTTTAACACTCTGACCTTAAAGAGTCTTTTTCCCTTTTGATCTGTGTCAAAATGATTATTAATTAATTACACGGACTGTGTTTCAGTATTAAAAAGTAAAACGTGAAAACAGTAGTGACGTTTTCTGGGCACTAGGGTTATTTTTTCAGTGGATGTGGAATTCACATGTGTTCTGTTTTTTATTGGTTTTGCCCTGTGAAGGTAGTCCATAGTAGCTGAAATGATGAATGTCAGATCAGGTCAGGGTGAGTCAAGATTTTGGTGGCAGGAGACTCCACTGTTGATTTTGAAACTCCAGCTACCTGCAGGGGTGACTCATATCTGTCTAGCAGCCCTGCAGAAAGGAACTGCATCCATCCACACATAATGAGATTTAAGCTGCATTAACCTACAGCAAATGAACAGCCTCCAGGAGTCAACCAGTGCTATCAGAACACTGGGAAATATCTGTGGGTGAACTGACTGATGGCTGTGCCGGTAAACAAAAATCTCCTCTTGTGTCCCCTGTCATTTCATTTCCCAGTACATTTTCTCCTGTTTAAGAAATGGCCAAAACCCTCATTTAATCATGGTGCACCACTCCACCATCAGCAAATATAAGGAGGAGCATGGCAGAATGTGCAACCAGGTGTACAAGAGCTGCTCCCTGTCCAGACCTCCTCCACTGCCACTGAAGAAGGTAAGAGGTCAGAGTACTGTGCTCGTCTTTCATTAGCGGCGCAGAACTCTTTATCCTTCCCTTCCTTCATCGCAGGTGCTCCTCAGTCAGACTGCGGACTTTGACGTTCTTGAAAACATGCTGTGCAACACAGCTCAAAATGGAGTTAATGGCAAAATTAAAAGTACTGTGTGTTTTGAAGCTTTTCATCCTTGTAAATGACATAAGAAATATGAGCAGTAAGAACATGCTGTGTTTTGTTTTTTTTTGACTCAGTGTACCTTCAAGTGTTTTCTTTAATTTTGTTCCAGTTTCAAAGTTTGTTCCTCTTTTTGCCATCTTTTGAAAGTGTATACTTGTTGTTTTTTGACTTGTAGCAACAGTCTTTACATTTCAGTGAGTGCTATAAATTCAGTTTTAATTAAAAAAGAATTTGGGTTAAAATGTAACTTTTCTCTCCTCTGACTCCTTTCTACAGCAGAATACCTCCTCTCTGTGGTCCATCAATGAGCCTTTCTGCATTCACTTAGTGCAGGGCAGTCGAGTCAATGCAGACGAAGGAATGAAGGTTCGTGTGGTTTTGCGTGGGTTTTTTTCTGTCTTTGCTGCTCAATGAAATGTGGCATTCACTTGTTTACCAATATCTCAATTTCAGTTGTAGGAACAGCGGGTTGACATGTAAATGACAGGTGGTCACGTGGTCCAGACCACACGTTTCCCATAATTCATCAAGGCGGTTGGTTAAAACTTCAAAACAGGAAGTGGGGAGGGCCTATCTGTTTTTTACGTCTCATTCTGGGGCCTAGATTCTAAGAAAAAAGACAGACTTCATGCTGTCTCTCCCTCTCTCGCTTTCAAAGCACTTCTTTTTTTGAAGGCGATGCATGCATCTTGTTACTATTGCAGATAGAAGTTTAACAAGTGTCAGCGTTTATTAGAATTTAAAATGCCTTCCTTTAAATGGCTTCCAAAAACACGAAGCGATCCTTTAATACTCCAAATTCCTTTTTTTTAAATGTTTCTTTTAGTTTAATGAAAAAATATTCTCAAACTAGAAAAATAGTGAGGATACCAGTAGGGGCCTGTGTTAATAATTAATTAAGTTATTACTTATGTTACTGTTTAGGGGGTTTATAAAGTGTAAGTGCACTTCAGGCTACTGCCTTATCGCATATGATGACTCACAGCAAATTTGTCATGCCACACAATCATGAGTGTGCTGTAGGTTTGCAAACACACCCTGAGCCAGAATATAGTATAACAGCCATCATTTATAAATACAGATTCTGATTATTTTATCAGGTAAAAAAAGGCAACAGCTCAATGGTCTTTTTTTTCTCATTTTCATCCTTGTAGTATTCAGTTATTTTTTGCCATAATCTGGATAGCACTGACAGGTCTCGCGACCTGTTTACGTTATGAATGTGTAAACCCTTTGACTCATAGCTTGAGTGACACAGGAAACTCTGAATCATCTAGTGTCTCTACATCTTCCACAAACAGTCTCCTTCACAGATGTGCTAAACTATTCAGCTTCCAAACCACATGTCATGTCTTCATCTCATCACTACTCTGTGTGTGTTTCCCCTCCAGCTCGTAGTGCAGGCTGGTCTGTTCCATGGCAGTGAACTGCTCTGCAAGGTGGTGACAAGCTCCGAGGTGACAGTGTGCTCGGAGCCGATATGGGATCAAAAGCTGGAGTTTGACATAAGCGTGGCTGACCTGCCACGCATGAGCCGCCTGTGCTTTGCTCTCTATGCTGTCATTGAGAAAGCCAAGAAACCCCGTGGCACCAAAAAGAAGAATAAGAAAGCGGTGAGTCTGACAGGAACTCATGCTATTTTATGTTCTTAAGTGTACAACTTGTGATTGAGCAGGCGAGTGTTTGGGCTGGTGGGTGTGAATTTGTTAGCAAGCACAAACAGATCTATTTCCTCTCTATGTGTAGTGCTTGTAGTCGGTAGTGTGTGCTGTGTGGGTGTGTTTGCTGATGCGTCTGGTTGTGCAAGTGTGTTCAGTGGCAAGGCTGCGGTTAACATTTCATCCGCTTCAACCCTTTTATCTGTACATCACTCCAAGGAAGGAAGAAATTGGCAGATTATTTTTAAGGAATTCTAAAATAATCTCCGCACTCGCCATTTGTACTCAAAGTACTCAGCCCCTGTATGAATCGTGCATGTCACTGGTTTTACTTCTTAAAACTGTACTGGGGAGAATTGAGAGTGGAGGCCTAAAACATTACAAAGCTATGTCCTGCTACTGGTCTGTTTATTATACAGCATGTGTCGACACTTTAATAGAAGCCTGTAGATTTTGATCCAAAGCACATCCCATACTACTACCCACTCTAAAAAATTCTATATCAACATTTATACATAAATGCAGTATTTATGGAGGATTTCTTAAACATTTTAAACCCTGGTTATAAAGGGGTGGTAGCTCAGTTGGTAGGGCAGTCATCTCTCAACCCTGCTGAGGTGTCACCGACACCGAAAGACACGGAAACCCCTGACCCTTGGTGCTTCAAAGGGGCAGCCTGTCCAAAATGCAAATTTCCCCACTGTGGGACTATAAGGGTTCCCTTCTCTTCTCTTCTCTTCTCTTCTATACTAGGCTGCTTATTTTCAAGTTGTTTTTCTAAACAAATAACATTTGCTCGGCTGTGATGCAACAAAACCACAGCATATTTTGCACATTCAGTTTATTTTAAAAGTCTTTCTTAATCAAAAACACAGCAAATGTTGTTGTCAGGGACTACAAATATCACAACACCAGTAACTTACTGTAAATTATAAACAGCATGTCTGTATGCAGTTGTAAATATCAATTTTTTCATCAATCCTCTGCTTTCTCCAGAGGCATCAGGGTTACAGCCTGCTGTTGTAAATTATTTATGTAAATAATTATGCATGATTGTAAAGGAATATAAGTTGCATTAATTATATGCAAAATTATAACACAACAAAAAGACAGCAGCAGTGAGATGATGAACGTAAGGTCCTATAATGAGATATAGTTTGTCTTACCTGTGGTCAGTTTAATGTATGTAAAGACGTTATTGTCAGCCAAGAATGAAACTTTGTGGCGTCCCAAGTTAAGACTGATTTGAGAGCATCAGTATAGACGGTCTGAGTTCTGTGAGAAAAACACGAAACAAGACCTGAACATTCTCATTCAGTCCAAGATCATTGTGTGTATGTTCAAAGTCTGTTCACAGCAGTTGAGTATAAATTGTCATTTTCCAAGCAAAAATGCTTGACTGAAGATATGCTGTTTTTTTTATTACTTTTTTTTACAAAGCTTTTATCTTGGTAAATATTACAGACAAATTGGCAGATTACTCCATAATAAAAATCATTTGTTACGTCTGCTACATGTGCTATTTCGAACCACCATTATGTAACAGTACACCGCGCACACAGAGCTTAAGGATTTGCCATCCTCTTGCTAATTACGTATTTCTTTTCAAATTGTGAAAGAAAAAAAAAAAAAAAAACACCTTTTGATGCAGCTGTGGTCTCAGCGTTTTTGTTTTGAAGTGCTGCCTCCTAAACATCACCCAGGTGTATTTTATGGGCATCGAGGCCACTTCTGCTTTCTGAGCCACTTCTCTCTTTTTTTGCCCGGAAGAGAAGTCCTGCAAACAGACTCCAGAAACAGGCAGAAGTTGAGCTATTTTGACTGTTCTTGTTTATGTGCACCTCTTTTTTTTTTTTTTTTTAGCTGGTGCTTTCAGCCGAAATGTGTTTGACTTGTTTTTAACACATTGGGTGATTAATTTGTTTTCCTTCTCACCATTGCCTGGAACTTATTTCCATTTTTGCTGCTTTACATTTTAATTTTAGCCAATTGAGAACCTATACCATACTATAGTACTACTATAGTTCTTTTCTTCACCGTGTATTATTTCGCATAATAAATCATGAAGTCCTCCAAATGAAGCATATATACAATACAATATAGATGCATAATATAGAAGCTATTACTTCAAAGTCTTCTACATTATTTTGTAAAAATGCTTTCTCTTTTTACTTTTTTATATTTTGGATGCAGCAGATATGAGTCGCCATTTTCCACATTAGGCTCAGACAGGAAGAGAGCTTCCAAAAGCAGATCAGATTTTATTTAACATTTTGTTGTCTTAACATACAATAATTTGACTTTACCTGAAAATTGTGGAGAATGGAGAGATTTTCAGTACTGTCCCTGACATTTTTACTTATTGCAGATGGTCTGTAAAGCAAATCAAGAAACCTTATTCTTTCTGTCATGCTCTCTTTCCTTTCAGGATTGTCCTATAGCATGGGTGAACACCATGGTGTTTGACTACAAGGACCAGCTGAAGACTGGGGAGTTCCTCTTGTCCACATGGCCATCGGTTCCTGGTACTTTCAGGATTTTCCTTTTCTTACATTCCCACAAAAACACTTCACATCTTCACAGCCTTCTTCACGGTGCCTGCCAGCATATAGTGAGGGATAAAAAAACCCTGTCACATGTGGGACCTTGAAAACCCCATATACTGACATATTATGTTTTGACGATGCCACAATAGGCTTTTAAAAATATGTAAATAGATGTTGTTGTGAAAGTCTTTATCTTGTAAAAATATGTAAATGGATGTTGTTGTGAAAGTCTCTATCTTTGTACACCTTGGCAGAAGATAAACTAAAACATGAACTGGCACTTTTAGAGATATTTGACGAATTAAAAAAAATTACTCTCTAAATGCATAAAAGCATCTCTCAAATGGCATGTTTAATATATTACATTTTTATCACAGATGACAAAAGTGACCTGTTGAACCCGATGGGAACAGTTGAGAAGAACCCCAATGTGGACAGCGCTGCAGGGCTTCTCATTCGTTTCTCCAACATCCGGCCTTATCCTCTCTATTACCCTCCACTTGATAAGGTACTTGTTCTCAAAAGTTTTTGTACATTTTCAACATTTTTATTTGTATTTCCAAAATAATCCTTATCTGTTTTCAGATTGGTGACGTGGAGAGGAATGGTGATGCAACCATGGCCACTAAAGAAGAGGTACGTCTCACATTTTACAATTCTCACACTAGTAAAGTTAAAAAACGATACTTGCTGACCACATATTTTTCTGACTGTGTTTGTATGGTTGTTGCTCTCTTCATAGTTCATCAAATTAAAAGAAATCATGGACAACAAGAACTACACTGAGTTTTTTGAGGATGAAAAGGAACTCTTGTGGAAGCTCCGTACTGTAGTGCGCAACTATTATCCCGAAAGTCTGTCCAAGCTGCTCCTCATCACCAAGTGGAATAAGCGCGAGGATGTAGTCCAGGTATGAATAAAGCATCTTGAAAGAGAATTTCCCCATTTTGTTTTTGTTCTTGTTGTTGTTGTTGTTTTTTAATTTTCTTAACTTTTAAGTGTGAAAATGTATGCCTGACGCAAACAAAAACACCTTTAAAAATAGACTTTAACTACTTGTTTATGAGTAATGTGACACATCTGAAATATAGTATTTGGTGTGTTTTCAAAATAAACAAAATAATTATTTATTTAGGTGTCTAATCAATTCATTTAGTGTGTAAAATGTCAGAGCAAGGGCACAACAATGCTAGAGCTTTTAGCTACTGGCATCAGCATGCAAACATGCTTAATTTTTAGCAGGTACTGTTTAATGTGTTTGCATGCTAACATTTGCTGATCCACGCCAAACACAGCATGCAAAGTGCAGCTAATGTCTCAGGAAGCTCAAGATCACCAGATTCCACAAGATTCATTGTACAAATACCTGAACACAAGAGGTTGATACAGATATTTCAGTCTGGTACAGAGCTACACTGCACATACAACAGACTGACAAACAGGCCGAAAACACATCAAGTACATTTGATCAATAACAATAAAGAATTTACACAGCAGAGAAAAGCAGCATTTTGTCACGTAGGAGAAACCGGAACCAGCATCTGTTCGGCGTTTCTGTGTCATAAATCCACTAATGTAGTTGCTGCTTATTTTCAGCACTATCAAACAATGGAGGTCTTGAAAAAAGTATTAAGGTTTAATCAGTCATCTTACACATCAGTGTTGGAATTGTCCTTATCACAATAAAAAGTGATTTAATCTGATTCTTCTCAGATGGTGAATTTACTGAGGAACTGGCCTGAGCTCCCTGCTATCCATGCCTTGGAGCTGCTGGACTACAGTTTTCCTGACCCAGCTGTCCGTTCTTTCACTATCAGATGCCTCAAAAAGATCAGGTACACAGAGATAATTTTTTTTCTTATATGCATCAGACTTTTTGCATTTCAGGTTTTATCAGTGTATTCATTTGTCAAACATTTTCTCTGCACACAGTGAAGATGAACTGCTGCAATACTTAATCCAGCTGGTTCAGGTCTTGAAGTACGAGTCCTACCTAGATTGTGACCTCACCACTTTCCTGCTAGAGAGAGCTTTGTCCAACATGAGGATAGGACACTTCCTATTCTGGTATCTCAGGTTAGACACGGTCCAGCAGAAAGTAACAAAATAATGTGCATCTGCAACCGCTGACAGGATAATTTGTGGTCATTTTAGGTCAGAGATTCATGTGGCTTCTGTGAGTTTGCGTTTTGGCCTTATTCTGGAGGCCTACTGCAGGGGAAACATCCACCACATCAAGCTCTTGACCAAACAGGTAATCACCTACTTGTACCACACTGGTATCAAGCTCGGGGGGGTGAATTTGTTTGTTTTAATCTCGTCTTCTGCCACACAGAACGAGGCTCTGGGCAAAATGAAGAGCCTGAGTGACTTTGTGAAGTCGGGCTCCCAGAGGATGACAGTGGAGGACCTGAAGCTGTGTATCAGACAGGAATCTTATCTCGAGGCACTGTCAGACCTGCTGTCACCACTTAACCCCAGCATCATCCTAGCTGAGATCTGGTTAGTGCCAGACACACAGTACACACACACGTTGTGGGATAATCTTTTTTGCCTCCATAATTTAATTTGCTGGGTCATTTTTGGTCTCTTTCTTGGTTGATATTACTGACTTGAGTAAGTTCATTTGTTAAACCATAAAGGCATTTTTTGAACTCCCAAGTGCATTTCTTCTTCAACATGGCAGATTTTAAGATAAGCCCATTGTTATAATGAGTATATTTGCTGTTGCAGTGCGGATAAATGCAGATTTATGGACTCTAAGATGAAGCCGCTCTGGCTCATGTACAAGAACCCTGGGATCCAAGGAGACATGGTGGGCATCATCTTCAAGAATGGAGATGGTGAGATACAAAAAAAAATCTGAATATACGAACACATACAAGCAGTAGTCAAACAGTGTCAACTGTAGTTTACATTGGTTTAGCTCTAAAGGGATAGACTAAAGGGTTGAAAGAGTTGTGCATTAATTAAAATGAGCTGGAAAGATAAACATATGCAGCTGGTTTGGAATGGGACAACCCCTAAATAAAAAAAGAAAGTCAAATAGTGTATGGGTGAAATTTAAAATTAAATTTCTAAATTTTATTTTATTTGATACATTAGTCATGACAATAACAAAGTGTATTTACTTTTTCTTTTTTAGATCTACGACAAGATATGTTGACCATCCAGATGATCCAGCTCATGGAGATTTTGTGGAAGAAGGAAGGCCTTGATCTCAGGTACAGTAGGAACAGTTGTCTGTAGCACCTGTTGATCATTTAGCATAAGAATATCCTCTACAGCAACCTAATACTGTCAATTTTACCCTACACTCACAGGATGATCCCATACGGCTGTTTGTCCACTGGGAACAAGACAGGGCTCATTGAGGTAGTGAAGAACTCTGACACCATTGCCAATATCCAGCGTAACAGCAGTAACAGTGCTGCCACCGCTGCCTTCAACAAGGACGCCCTGCTCAACTGGCTCAAATCTAAAAATCCTGGGTGAGTATGATGTACTGCATTGACACACTTGTGCCAAACTGTAATCTCTCTAGAAGTGGAAAATGTCAGTCCAGCACTAGGTCGATGATTTGCGCAGCAAAGCCTGTTTATAGCCACTTAGTTGGTTTAACACTGGAGGCAATATTGCGAGCAAAGACGCCCAAATGGGCCTTTCCCCATGTTGTTGTGGTTGCATTGTAAAGTGCTGCCATCCAGTTCTGTCATAAACCCTGTCCCAAATACTTTACAAAATTTTAAAGAACACGATTTCCTAAAATATAACACAGAAATGATAGCGCCACAGAATGCACACCGTAATGCATTTTTACAGCTGTTCACCTTGTGTTATTAAAAGTTATGTGTATATTGGCTCCTGGTGTGCATACAGATCCACACCACCAATTATGCAGATGTACCTTTATAAGAAGTGTGAAAAAAGTACCCTTTCAAGTATTTATATCATATTGTTTTCATACTCTCCATATATAGAAACCCAGTGCAGATGTGAAGTGTGTCACTGTGTTTTGTCTATTTAAAAAAGTGTGAGTAGACAAGCTTGTCAGCATACAGAGGATCTCCACTGCATGTGTGTATAACATTTACCCTTTTAAGCTCCCTAGTTAACATAAAGAGGATATAACACATTATAATGAGGTCAGGAGCAGAAATAAGAGCATTTTAATTGTTTATTAATGTATTTGTTAAGAATTGTAACTCCTTTTGTTGGTGTAAAAACAGATAATGAACAACTAAATCATAGTGTTATATGTCATGGCTGCTCTCTGATGTATAGTCTAAACTGCTTACTGATACATTTCTTAAATTTTAAGACTGTGATTAACTAAGACAGAGTTCGTAGTCAGTTATAACTTCAGGAACATTAAATTAGAGCAGATTTGCTGCCAGACCGTCTGCAGGTCTCGTCTATTCTAAAAGCTCCTTGAAGAGAGAGACAACTATTCAGTGTAATGAATAAGCCTTTGTACATCACATTGGCAAGACAGGCCCAGATGACTGCATGACAGAACAGAAAGGTAATTAGCTTGAAATGCTGTAGTGCCCGAAATGGAGCGGAGAAAATTGAGCTTAACACGGTGAACCCCATACACATGTATGCCATGAAAAGACGTGACAGCCAGTAACTGTTGGTCATTAATCAGCCACAGAAGCTCTTCTGTGAATGTTTCATGAGGACATCCTGCCACTCGGTGTGAGTCTCTGGATGTCTGGTAGTTATTCATACTTTATGATTGAAAAAGCAGAAGTGTGAATGTACTGTAATAACAAAACTCACTAACGTTTGGCTTCCTTGTTTTTCTGACCTATTTGTCACCAGGGACAAACTTGATCAAGCAATAGAGGAGTTCACATTGTCCTGTGCTGGCTACTGTGTAGCTACTTATGTCTTAGGCATTGGAGATCGTCACAATGACAATATCATGATCAGGGAAACTGGGCAGGTGAGTACTACAGTGATACTTAATAAAATGAATACTGATCACACTGAAATCTACCACAAGGGGGCGAATAGGCGAAGAGAGGGAAATGGACTTACAATGCAATACTTCAAATGATATTACTTGTTCTCCCTGTTATGTAATTCCAGGTTAAACATTATTTGTTAAATTTTCATGATCACTGTGCAGTGACATTCTACAGGTTACTCACTGGTCAGTGAATGTTTAAGAAATGTGACTTTAGTCAGTGATCTGCAAACTACTTAACACTTTTAACCTTTGCTTCTCAGCTGTTCCACATTGACTTTGGCCATTTCCTGGGTAACTTCAAGCGGAAACTAGGCATCAATAGGGAGCGTGTGCCTTTCATCTTGACTTATGACTTTGTGCATGTGATCCAACAAGGAAGAACAAACAACAGCGAGAAGTTTGAGAGGTACCGTATTTTTATATCAGTCTCTTTACTGATACGGGATTCAGTTCACATACTTTAACTAATGACTGACTATTAAATCCATGTTGTCAGTTTCAGGGAGAACTGTGAGTGGGCCTACAAGATCCTGCATCAAAACGGGACGCTGTTCGTCAACCTCTTCGCTATGATGAAGGCAGCAGGGCTACCAGAGCTCAGCTCCTTCAAAGACATCCAGTATTTAAAGGTATGCAACACACTAATGATGATGCTACCGCTGCAGCTAACGAGGATGCTAGTACGACAGCATTGATAATGTTCTTCTTCTTTTTCAAAAGGACTCTTTGTCTCTGGGCAAATCAGAGGAGGAGGCGCTGAAGAATTTCAAAGTTAAGTTCAACGAAGCTCTGCGGGAGAGTTGGAAGACCAAGGTCAACTGGATGATGCACTCCTTAGCCAAAGATAATAGACCGTGAAGAACACTGAAATCTGAGGACCAGCCAAAAATAATGGAGATAAAAGGGAAGCAAACACATCGATTTTACTTTATCCATGAAATTTAAAGACACTCAGAAAATGTTTACATCTGACGGGCTTGCTTGTGGTAGATAACAACTAAGTGGAGGCATCAGAGGACAATGAGATAATTTTTGATCTTCATTTCAGTGCAGCTCTTTTCACAATAAAGGTAATCTGTCTCACGCATCTTTCTCCCCTTAAGCAGGGAGACAGCTGGAAGACCAGTGTCAACTGGATACACTCTGATAAACTCAAACGAGATAATTTGTTGAAATTGCTACTTGAAAACCACCCGCTTATGCAAAAGTGTCAACATCACTGAAACAGAAGCGGAGGCTGAAAGTTCATCTCACCAACTGCATTACTCAGCAGAGCACAGACTGCTAACAAACATTATGACTGTAGGTGAGAGCGTTCCCTCACAGAGTACAATAACAGGGCAGCAGTTTCACCTCGAGCCTTTTGTACAGTTAACAACTATCCACGGTCATTTCCTCTCATTTCAACTGCCTCTGTGTGTCTTGTTTTTTTTTAAAGAATTTAGTTTAATGTATTTTATTTAATGTGGTAATTTTGAAGTACTTGTACAAACAAAATCATGAAGGATATTTTTAAAAACCTTTGAAGTGTAATATTGCCTTGTGGTACAGTATGTTGCCTTTGGACTGCCAGTAGACAGGAAGCATTGTAGCCTTTACAGTTTAGGATTAAATTATAATTTGGATGGGGCCTTTATTTTGATAGTAACCCTATTTACCCAGCAGACCCTTACTAAATAGCCACTATACATTAAAGGAACACTTACATGATTTCTTGCTGAGAGTTAGATGAAAAATTACTTATAGCATTCATTTCTTGTCTATGAGATGTAAATCTAGAGCCAGCAGCCAGTTACCTTAGCATGGCACAAAGACTGTAAACAGGTGGACACAGCTAACCTAGTTATTTTCCAACATCCACCTACATCATCTCTATAAAGTCATTTGTGAATTTAAGTAGCGCTGGTAGGTATATTTTTTCTACATTTGGGCAAAGCCAGGTTAAGTGTTTTCGTCTGTTTCCAGCTAACGGCTCCACAGGCTCCAGTTTCATAATTAACAGCTATATGTTAGCTAGAGTGATATAGATTTATCTCTTATCGAAAGACGAAGTGCTTATTTAGTTTGTTAATGAAACAACTACTGTTAGCAAATGGACAAAGATGTTATCTTGCAGATGTTTGGCGACAGGATCAAAGTGCTTAA
>OMLM01005140.1:83391-108353 GCA_900302695.1 Helostoma temminkii
TAAATTTCTAATCTAAAAGTCATAGAGCACAATTAAAATACATAGAGCAGTGCCAGAAACATTGACACCAAACAACCAAACAGAAAAAAATTAAACACAAAAGATTTAAAAAATATCCTACTGACCAAAACCATTCACCCTAGATCTAGGGGTCCTGTGGCCATCGGAGGACTGTCCGAGCCAAGGGTCCAATTTTCTCATTATCTGCCTACAATATAAAACCTGTCCCCCTTAGACTAACAACACCGTGGTGCTAGCTCTGGCCCCTGACCCCTGGTGTGCAGCGGTGGCTGTGGCGCCTCCGGTGGCCGGCCGCGGTGCTGAACAAGCAGCAGGACTCGGCTTTGACTCAGTCCGCCGTAGCTGTGCCGACTGGAGGGATGTGACCCCGGAACAGGACGCCCTCCTACAACAACAACACACCATTCAAACAGAGCACAGAAGAAAGAAAAGCTGGACCAGGAGGGGTAAGCTCCGTGTGTCGATGTGTTGTCGAGGCGCATGTTGTCAGGGGCTAAAGAAACGATCCGTGTGTGTGAATCCTGGCGTTCACAGCTGTGGCAGAGCAGCGGTACCTGGATGGTGTTTGCACCCATAGGAACTTCATTCAGGCTTTTGTCTCGGGCATGCTAGCGAGCTAGCTAGCTCCGCTGGTTAGCATCGGCTACTTTGCCAAAGACAGCGAAGGTTCGTTGGAGATTGAATGAAATGTTTGCCGAGGTCGAAATGAAGGCAACTCGTAATTCAAGTGTAATGTGTCTACGTTTATCCACGACGGACATCTATTGAGGTTTACATCGAAAACGCGTTTAAGACTCGTTGGTTGCTAGCAGCAGCAGCAGCACCGCTACAGTTTGTCTGAGAGTCCCGCAGTGTGATTTTACACGAGAACTGTTCAGGTTTCTGCCTCCGTCTCCCCCCAGAAAACATGTTTTTAGTTTCCTGCTTTTCGCGTTAGTGCATTTTGTGTTTGTTGTGTTATTTTTTCCCCACTCAGAGTTAGTAGAGAACGAGCAAAGCTGGTCGGTAACCTGCGGTCAAGACGACCGACGTCGGCTAACGTTAGTGTGCGTTAATCAGGCGTCAACGCTGTTAGTTTGGTTACTTGTTCCTACAGTGGCGGATACAATCCTACGTGAAAGTTCAAATTACAGACTAATTTGTCCCACGCCCCTATCATCATTAAGCTTGGATAACATTTAAAACAGTGCTCCAGATTTAAAAGGCTTCTGTACATGATTTCAGCTCATTCAAACTGATTTTGAAGTCAAGTTTGTCTTTCACGTAACTTCTTCGCTGGTTTTCTATTTTTGGATCAGGCCACCCATGGATGCATTGTGCCACCCTGCCTTTTACAGCCTCTCCTTTGCCCCCACATGTCAGATAGCTGGCATCGCTTTGAGTGGTGAAGCTGGCACCCTGCCGGCTGTAGGGCACTGATGAGTGCTGCAGCCAGTAGGTGTCTGGGCTTGGCCACAAACAAGTCCTCTGAATCCTCCTGGCAACTAGCAGAGTCACTCACGGACCACGGCATGTCAAGCCTGCCTTAGTTTGCACATTCCTCCAGCTGACTGGATTCTGGAGTGAGATTAGGACCCCTGGCCTCGCCTCCCTCTCTTCCTCACCTCCTCACACTTAGCGCAGGTGCTCTTCACTCGCTGCTCAGCCCCCTTGAACCCCGAGAGGACCTCGTCAGCTGCCGTGAGTAGGGTTAGGAAAGGATTGACTGGATCTCGCAACCTCTTGCTCTGCGATTGGCACAAGCATTTGTCAGCTTGTCAACCTTAACCAGGCCACATAGCAGACTGTTGTGGCCTGATGCTGTGATACAAGAGGTGATTAAAAACAACCGCCAGGCTGATTCATCTGTTTTAAAAGTCAAACTTGAAACCAAAGCTGTTTTTTCTATTTGCAGTTTGTTGTCTGTTGTGTGTGGTATCCTGCACATTTGCACTGCATTGCTTTGTTCCAAGTGCAGAGATCATATAACTGTTCACGAATCAGAATTTTATGCCCAGCCTTGACACTGGCGCTTTTGAAATCTTGCAGCCGCACCCCCCAAGGGACCAGCTTAAGGCTGCAGCTTCTGTTTCAGTTCATTTGAGAGACACGGAGAAGTGGGTGAAGATGCTCTGTGGCCGTAGACCAGATTTAATTATTCTACGTAGGACTGCTTCTGAAAAATTAGATTATCGCAATGTGAAATGTTTTAAAAGATTTTAATTGTGCTGTAGTAGTTTTACAGATGTAGCACAATCTAGTATGGTCCAGGAGAAGCCTGGAAGGTAATTATTATTCTCCCAAAATACTAGACATTTGCAAAACTCAATGTCAGGTCTGCTGTAACTCACACTCTGTGAGGTGGGACAGAAACAAAGGACAGTTAAGTATATATGAAAACCCAGCTATGACCTAAGCCTGTACATTACACTTGAACACGACTGTTTGCATGCATGCTTCATGAGGCTGACAACAACACATGACCTACTTATCAATCAGTTTTCACAATCCACTTCATCACTATTGTCCCCAAATACTGCGGCCATTGTTGTCGGCACTGTACATGCGAGTAGATTGTTCACACAAAAGCAGCATGTAGACGTCCATTAAATCCAAGCCAGAGTTTTTCTGACCTGCAGTGTCTGCTTGTCTGGTTCACACTGTTTCAGGTCTTCATGCTGATTCAGCTTAGAGGCAGCGAGTGTGTTTGGTGTATTGTTATTCAAGCAGACGCCCAAATGTTGGATTGTGTTGAAATTATAATCAAAATAACCATTATTGAAATTGATAATCAGGATTGAATTTGATGTTCAAAAATTTGTAGTTTTACTTATCCGTTGTGAAAAATCCTCATTATTCGATCACAATTTTTATTCAAACAGGCTCGCACATTAACCTATGATAATATATGAAAAGGATAACAATTAAATCCTACTATTTGAGAAGTTGGAACCTGATAATTAAAGCCAAATTGGCTTTTTTTGGTTTAAAAATGTCTATAACAAAACATCTTTATCACAACAAATTCAGTGTAGTGTTTGCTGTGGTGTTTTAGCTGCCAAAAAGCTATGCTTCTTTAAAATCCATGACACAAAATGTCTCACAACAAATGCATTTACATGTTTGACATACAGAAGCTTGTTTAATAGGTTTTGGGACATGGTAGTTTGTTAATAGATGACCATGTGGTACCTGCAGCGAAGCAGCTGTTGGGTCAAACCAAGCCAGGTTGTTGGCAGCTCAGCTGGCAGCCACGCCAGGCTCATAGCCTACTTAGGTTTCTCACACATTTGCTTGGGATGCTGGAGCAGCTCAAGATTGAATTCAAGTTTTTATTTCCTTCTCACTTTTTTTTTTCTATGCCAAGACTGTTGAGTTTTCGGGATTCACGTTGAGCGAAGCTCAGCTCCTCAGCGGGAGACGTCTGTATCCCTGTCTTTCTGCCGGCTGGATGAATTGAGCAGAACAAGCTCAGTAAATGGACTGGGCCATTTATGGCTGAATCGGTGTGCTGTGGCAGCTTCTGCCCTTCATGAACCTCGGCAAATATGAGGGCCTATCACATTACATAGTGTGATATCTGGCAGCAAACCCTCATTGCACTGTGTGGCCCTACTTCGAGTGTTAAAATTATATTTCGAAGATTTCTTTATGTTGCTTAGAGGGAGACACATGTACACGTGTGCAGATGCCACAAACTGAATAGGTTTATGTCTATTTTTAAATATATATGTGTAACAAGTTAGTCTAAATCGCAGTAATTGTAGTTTGTGATTAATTTTATTGATAAATCTGTATCTTCATGTAAGCTGAGCCTGTTTCTCCGGTAGAGAAACACAGTTTTCAGATTTTTATATGCATTTATCTTTCCATTTCATTTTATCTTTTATCTTAAATGTTGCTACTTTTCTTCGTAATACAGCATTTTGAACTAAATATGTTGAGTTGTTTGACTATAGATTTTATATACGCATCATATTGGGCTCTGGGAACTATTAATGGACATTTATTCATGATAAACATTTGATATGATAAACTGAAAATCAACATAATAGTTAGTTGCAGCCCTAATGCTGCATATTTTCATATCAATCATGTTTCCTGTTGTTGCCATGTGTGCATGTTTTCTCAGTTCAGCTGCTGTGGTTTAGCTCAGCTCAGTGTAGCGTCACAACACTGACAGGAGCCCAACACGGTCAGAGAAGGGAGAGGATTATGGCAAGATCAGCATTAAAGAAGCCTTTGATTATGTCTGGAATATTAGCAGCATCCATCTGAGGCTGGCTGAGCATCCCTCGAGGGATTAGCGTTGAGCCTGCCCACCTCTAGAACCAAACATCAGGCACACACAAAGGAGTCTGACAGAATCCTTATTGTGATTCTTGAAATGATTTAGGACATGGTACATCAGTATAATAGTGGGAAGAATCTAGCAGGCTGTATATAGCAAAGTGTCTTCTTGAAACGCTATTTATTTCTTAAGTTTTGTGATTTCTAATTTGTCTCACTGCCTCTTGAAAAATATTTCATCTCTGCATTAATTTTAACAGATGTAAGCATGTTTTCTGTTTTTCTAACACTTTTTGTTTTAAAATTATTTATTAGGTAGATGTGAGAAGCCCAGTTATTTTCTGCCCTGTCAGGTTAAACAAATGTGCAGTGAACAGGCAGAAAGTAGTAATTATGTAATTCAATCAGAACATTTGAAGACATTTTAAGAGACTCGTTACAGAAAAGTCAATCAACCAGGCCTAAGATCCTCCGTGATCACCATTCGCCTTTCAGTTAATAATGAGCTTGTTGTTCAGATTTACCTGAAACAACAGATGTAAATTGGATTAATAAGTTAAGTGTACTGAACAAAGCTGTACCCCAAGTTTGCTGTGATCTAATGTTTGAACCCCATATGATCCTGGTGTTGATAAAGTCAATCTCTGCATGTTTTTTGAAGGCAAAATAAAAACCTGGTCTCACACTTTAACTAAGCAGTTTTAAGCTTACAGTATGTGTCAGGACCCTGATAATGTTCAAATGATGGTAAATTATATATATATATATTACACAAAGATAACCTAAGTAAATACAAAATGCTGTTTTTAAATAATGAAATCTTTTATTAAGCGGAAAAATACTGTCTGAACCTGCTTGACTCTATGTTAAAAAGTAATTGACCCCCTTGCTAAATCACGAATGAACTGTGATCAACCAAATTTTTTTGAACTGAGCTCAATTACACTTGCAGGTAGTCACTCCCAGGCAATCTTAAGAAATTTAAGATCAAATTTAAGAACAAATGAGAAACAAAGTAATTGACTTGTATCAGTCTGGAAAGGGTTACAAAGCCTTTTCCAAGGCTTCGGGACTCCAGTAATCCTCGGTGAGAGCCATTATCCACAAATGGAGAACAGTGGTGAACCTTCCCGGGAGTGGCCAGCCTACCAAAATTACTCTAAGAGCACAATGACGACTCATCCGGTAGGTCATAAAAGTACCCAGAACAACATCTAAAGAATTGCAGGCCTCACTTGCCTCAGTTAAGGTCAGTTCATGATTCAACGACAGGAAAGAGACTGGCAACCATGGCAAAGTTCCATGGATGCCATTGCTGATGTAAAAAAACATAAAGGCTCATCTCACATTTGTCAAAAACATCTTGATTATCCCCAAGCCTGCGCTTTAGCAGAAAATACTGAAGGAGAATATCTGGCCATTAGTTCGTGACCTGAAACTCAAACGCACTTGGGTTATGCAACAGGACGATTATCAAAAACACAGCAGCAAGTCCAACTCTGAATGACTCAAACAAAATTATGGTTTTGGAGTGGCCTAGTCTAAGTTCAGACCTAAATCAGATTCTGCATTCTGCATTCAGATTCTGTAGCATGACCTTAAACAGGCTGTTCATACTCAAAAACCTTCCAATGCCCATTCTTCTTCAAAGAAAATCCATCCAAAATGATGTGAAAAACTAGTAGATGCTTGACTGCAGTTGTTGCCACCAAAGGAGGCACAAACAGTTGGCAATTACGTTTCAGTTTTTACGGCTTTTCCCCCATAATAAATTAAATCATCATTTAAAAACTGCATTTTGTATTTACTCTGACTATCTTTGTGTAATATTAAAATCTGTTAATCTGAATCATTTGAGTGTGACAAATGCACAAAAAAACCCAAGCAATCAGGACTATAACACAGCACTGAACATTTGTGCAATCCAATGCAACATTTAGCTCCTATTATTCTCTAATTATGTTCATTACAAATCAACTAAATAAATAGTGATATCTTTAGAAGTAATAAAACGCAGATGTTTTCCTTCACAAATGTATGCGATCAGTAAATAATTGAACGCAAGTCACTGGCAGTGACTCAGAGTGGGTGCTGACAGTTCAAAGTTTTTGTGTGAACACTCGAACAGGTTTTACCCGCTGTAACCATCCTGTTAATACAAGTCTTTACTAGATACCTCCAAAAGATATTTCATATGTAAATGATTGACATCAAAATCCACATCTGTGCAAAAACATGTTCAAATCTTTGTAGACAATACAATGTTTAATACATTCTGAATGATTAAGCCTTATATTAGCTTTAGATACTTGTTTGAATATTTTTTTTACACAGAACCTTGACTGTGGATTTTAGCCTCCATCACTTCTGTTTAAAGGGATTTTGAAAGAATCTCTCAGTGGCCAGCATGGACAGCAAGTAATCAGAATCAGATCAGAGTCAGAAGCCTTTATTGTCATTGTACATAGTACAACGAAATTGTAGCAGCCTTGGAGTGGTGATACTATAAATTTAAATCTAAATCAAAGTATGTACAAGACCAAATAAATAAAGACCTCTGTCAGTGCTCAAATGGACTCCTGTCCTTTAAGTTCTTAGTATAGTAGGACGCTAGCGTTAAAATTAGTTGCAGCGTGCATATTGAATTGTTGAATATTAGATTTTAGTTAGATTTTTGGCTTTGAAATAATCATCAGCTGAACCCAGTATGTTAACATGCTGTTGTAATGATACTACCATTATGTAGAGGTTAAGTCTGTGCCAATGAGCCATTGTATGCTGGGCAGCCGAGTATCATCTGGAACATTGTTGGAATTTTAAACATGACCGCAGAGCTCGCTTGTCTCAGCAGGATTGCATGGATGAAATTTTCTGTTGCATAATCATATGCACAGTGTTAATCTCTGTAGTATACATGCTCTCATGCACTTCACTAAGTACCAGAAGCGTAGTCATCAATTGTGTAGCTACTCTGCTGCTCAGAATAATCTGAATAATCTTTCTGCCTACTGCAGTCTGAAGAATCAGTGAAACCCGCGAAAGGATCCGACTCTATTCCCTTTCCTCTCTTTTTAAAGTGAATCACAAATATGTCATGACTGCACAAGAACATCAATGATCACCCTCATTTTCAATTCCAGTTTGTTTCTACTTCTACACAGAGATTCTCCCCATGGGTTTTAGCACTCCATGTTGCTTCTTTTAGTAGATTTCCCTGTGAAACTGGGATAAAACAAAATTTCAGGGTGTAAAAATTGTAAACCTTAAAAAACAGTCAGGAGCCCAAACAGAGATGGTGCTAAATATGGCCAGTTTTTGTACTTCAAAAGCAAACATCAGAGGATCAGAAATGCCTCAGCCATGAAAGCAGTAGGCCTATTTATATGATGAATGCACAATATATTGGCCTTTTGTGCCACAGCAGAGATGAAACTGTGTAAGTGGTCTTAAAATATTCCTGAATATTAATGGATATTTGTTGTATAATATTTTATTTCTTTAAAAAGTCAAAATAAGACGGCACCTTATGGCAATTAGGGACATTCTGTTGTTCAGTCATCCTCATCAGTCATATGCAGTGACCGTTTTATTCCCAGTGAGCTTCTGAAGCAGACAGACTTATGTTCCTGACTTTCTGTTTTTCATACTGCTTGTCGTCTCACTGGTGGGTCTCTGCCTCGAGTCTCAGCTCCCCCATTTGTCTGAAACAAGGAGCTTCAAGACATGATCAAACGTGTCACTGCTGCTGATCTGAAGCCGTTTCCACCCCCTAAACCCTCCACCAACATCCTCTCTTCATTACTACCCCCATCCATATACATCGACATGCCACCACCAATCCCTTGAAGGTGTGCTGAGCAGCTGAACTGACATCGGCAAGCTCTCTGACGTTTTGAAGCAGCTCTCCAATTAAACCACGTCTGACACTCAGGTTAAAGCGAAAAACTAATTTGCCCCTCGTTCATCCCGCTAGCACTTTGTCTGGCTGTAAACAGACAAGAGGACAAAGTCAGATGTTAGCTGCTTGCAGTAAACAGCCACCAAAGGTTGTTATAATAATAAAGTCTGTAGCCAGTAGCATGCTGTCCAGCTGCTCTGATCTGGGTGAATCCACGCACTCTCAGCGGCCTGCCAATAGCTAACGGTGCCCCATTCATCCTCCTCCCCTAGGCAGTGGGACGGGGTTCGGTGAGCCAGCTCCTCAATTAAATATAACCCCACATCAAACGGCCTGTCAACATGCATTAGTGTTCCTTTGTATAGATAAGAAGCTAAAATAAATTGCCATGGCTATCATAGTCACTGTGGCTCCCACTGGGTTTTTATGAAAGATCCTTAGGGTAGAACAAATTCTGACTTGCATACTGATTTTCTCCCCATTAAGTTGTATTTTTTCCACTAACTCTGTCCTTTTAAAAATATGTGCAGCTCCCTTTTGCATACTCCTTCTGCATGTTTATCATTTTTTAATAAGAAAATGAGTAGAATGAGAATATCAGAATGCGCCATATGCCGCATCTTGCAGGAGAGATCTAAAGAGACAGCAGCTGACCTTGATGTGAGTGTGTGCCACCACAGTGGAACCTGTCTCTTTTCTGTCATCCACATTAGCTTTGGCAGCTTCTTTTCCCTCCTCCTTTGCGTATATTTTACATCTCTGCAGACTTCGACGGTGAAAGTAGGTCATTAGTTAGACGTTAAAGAAGAGATGGGCAGGAGCTGGATCTGTGTGAAAACTGCCATGCAATATTAATACCGTTCATGCTGTGAAGTGCCAAACCTGCAAAGTGCCTGCATTGAGACGAGCCCAGTAACCAATAATTTCATCAGTCTTTGGACAGGATGAATGAATCACATATCACACAGACCGTTTGTATTTTTTTTAAATCATATAATAAAACACCTGGTTTCAGCCTGGTGCTGTATACCTTAGAAGACATCTTAGAAAACACTGTATAATTCAATTATGCAGTGTTTATAATAGAATTGAGTCTGTTAGAGTGGCTCCACAGTGCAGTATATATGTTGTTTTTGTTTTTTTACTCTTAATAACACTGTGACTGTTTTCCTGTAACATGCCTTTGTTTGTCTATCCAGAGCCACAGGAGCAGGGGGGATGAATCGTGAGGAGGCCCCAGGAAAGTCTCCTGAAGACATGTACATCCAACAGAAGGTGCGGGTCCTGCTCATGCTAAAGAAAATGGGATCAAATGTAAGTGCATCATTTTCTCATGTGTGATTTTAATGTGTTTTAATGTACTGCCTGTTGTCAAGCAAAAACATGCTAAGTGTAGATCAGACAGTTTAATGTTTGCTGTCAGTTTGGTAAAAATAAGTTTCCCTGCCCAAGATATTTATATTTTAGTATAGATTAGCAAATCTTAGTCTGTTAAGGAAGTGATTACACAGGGTAGACTGAAGCACCTTTGCTAAAAAGTAAATTCAAATCCAATTTCATTTCTAATTTTGTATGTGGTCAGTGAGAGAGGTGATTAATTTTTTTTCTAAATGTTTCTGTCGCTTGGTTTCTGCTTTCAAACCTTCCAGAAAATAAGACAAGTAGATTTAAGGAAGACCTGTTTAAGCAGAGTAATTTTAAGCCAGTTTGGAGGAGGAACCTAAAAGTCACAATCGTTACATGCTTGAAGCAAAACTAGTCTCAGTCTGGTTCAGCTCTTGCACTTTATAATAGGCAGATCAGACAGATATTAAATGATCAATAATAAGAAAATATACATGACTTCTCCATCAAGACTGTTTTATAACTTATAATTTCACTTTGTTTGCTCTTCTTCAGCTGACGCCGAGTGAAGAGGCTTTTCTTCGAAATTATGCAGGTGTGGTCCACAGTCAGATGAGCCAGCTACCGCAGCACAACATCGACCAGGGTAAGGCTTTGTTATTTGTTTTGATTTAACTTCTCAGCGCAGGACAGTGGTTTGATTAAAAAACAGAGCAACTTTAACCAACAAACACCACCCTCACATGCCACAGAAGTGCTGCTGTACCCGAACTGAAAACAAGGGAAAATCCCTCTGCACACATTGTGCCTCTCAAGTCTGCTCCCCAACAGGCCTAACAAATTCCCTGACTGCGCACCGAGCCGACTCAGCGGCCCACCAGCACTGTGAGATTACTCACACTGCAAACACTGTGGCTGACTGGAACCAAATGACTCATCTCAACATTAGTGCATTGCTAGTTTCACCACAGCCTTCCACAATAGGCCTAGATACAAAACCAAGCTCGAATATTGTAACGTTTGCCTGATAAAGCAAGTCGTGTGTGTGTGTGTATATAAAAGTCATGGCTTTTCTGGGCACCAGAGGGTGCTGTTAAACTTCTTTTATCTCTCCTATGGTAGGCTGAAACCACTAGAGGGTGCTGGGTTAAACAAAACAGGGGAGAGGCACTGCAGTCACCTGAGAAATCAGGAGCAAACTGTTCTAAATACTTATTTTTGTATATATGACTGTCAAGAAGGAGCCCTGCTGTCCTCGTGAACCTGGAGATCCTACATTAGTTCCTCAGGAGAGCTTTAAGTTGGCAAATTGTCTGTGACGCTCTAACTATAAGGAAGTGTTGTCTCCTTGGAAATAATAATGTTTGAATGGATAAATATGTGAATTCTGAGTTGGAAAAGGTTTGTGATTACGTAGAGACGGAAGAAGGAAAGTAAAAACATAATGCCTTTGTGTTTTTGTCCTCTTTTGGTGGTTTCTATTTAACCTCCAGTGTATTAAACTCATTCTCATTTTGCATTATGGGATACATCATTATAATCTGAATGTGTGTCAATGAATAGGATGTAGATTTCATTATCACACAGTGTCTCTTAATCAAAGAGCAGAATATGAAACGTATCATACAGAAATCTTAAAATAATTACAGCAACCAAATACTGAGTTTCTTGAGCGATTAATTCATGGTGGATGTTTTCTGTCTTTAAACAGCTACAGACTCACTGTGCTGTGCATCTCCTTGCTCTCTTTTTTTTCCATGTCCTTTAATAGATACAGAACTCCGTGTTTTTACTGGGTCAATACTGCTAGGAGGAGCCTCATTAATTATAGACACATATGACTGGTGAAAGGTGCTGGGAGTATGCATTATACATTACAAAAACAGACACATTTAGTGTCATTTGGCTGCCTTCCATATCGTCAGTGTGCCAATGAATTATTTGTGGTGTGCATCTTTGCTAAAGTGTGATTAGGCGTGTGGTGATGGCTGAGAGTTGATCACTTTTAAATATTCAATACTGCACTGAAAGAGAGGCGTTTGTTAGCACATTGGGGATCCCTTGAAGTGGCATGAAGAGGGACGTTCTCCATTTTGATCTCATTCGGACTTGGTAATAAGGGATAAGTAGATAAAAGGAATTATTTATTGCCCAGCAACACATCATTGTACCTGATGAAATAAAAATTTTAAAAAGCTTGAGCTTTAAACAACCAAAAAGCAGTGTGAACTATTACAAGATAAAGTTGTATTTGATTCCTGTTCAGAAACTGTGTGAATTGTGTTCATACAGTTTGATGATTCAAAGGTTGATTCCAGTGTGTTAATTTTACTAGAAAGACTTTGTACATCTGTGCCAGAGGACTGTGGAGATAAACCAGGTTGCTCTCTGTATTTCACCCTGTTCTAACTTCATCACAATGACAGCGAACCAATTCCCTCCTCCTGCTGAAAGCAGCAGTAGTACTCTCTGTCCCAGTTGACCATCAGACAGAACACCAGCCAGACACCTTCTGTAAATAGCAAGCAGTTTCCCAGGCAAAAATTGTCTCTGTGTTTCTGATGTTATATTATTAATTAAGCTGCTCGCAGCAGCTTCACCTTCAGACTTCATACCAGGCTGCCTGAGTTTTGCATCAGACACTTTGGTTGTAGCTCCATGTGTGAAATATTTTATCTTATACAGGTTAGCTTGAGCAATATTTTGCCATTTATAATGTAGTCCAATTTTTACCTCAAATCCACCTCGCTTTTTGGCCCCATCCTTCCTCTTCTTTGATGAAACTGCTCTATTATTGCTTGGCAGTAATAATTTCTATTATTCCTGCTCAGTCACTTGTTTTAAATAATACTAATCTATAGTAGATGACTCACTCCTTTCAGCTTATCAGTAATACCACTTGGACTACAGACTCTTTTGTCACAGCTTGCACAATATGCATCGTGTGAGTGTTAAACTGGAAAAGCATAAATGCTGCTACCAGTGGAACCACCTGCAGAAGTCACTGGAACCCAACCAAAGATATTCCTTTGGTGGGACTCTAAACCCATTCAGGCGCAATATTCAACCTGAGCAGTGTGTAACAGGGCTTAGGTTGAACACGTGGAATTGGGATGCTTTAAGACCAGTGTCCTCGAGGAGTCACACAGTCAGACACTGTGCCATCGATCCATTTTCAGAGGGCACCGAGGGCATGATGCTGTAGTGGCGACACGCTCAGATATTGATTACTCTCCAGACAGGGCTGTATAAAGGAAATGTTCAGTGGAAGTGAAGATGCAAGAACACACTAAAAGTTAATGTGACAAATGGATAACATCACTGTTGTTGTTAGTTTAACATATTCTGATAAGAAAATAAATCTGTAGTTATTGTCATCCTTCATTCCCAGCACCTGAATCATTCCCTTACACTCTGCATTGAGAGAGAAAACCAACATGGGGGTTGCCACTCATACAGTATTTCTTTTAACACTATGGGTCAATGAATTTGCATTTTAGATAGTTTTAATTGGCTGATTACCATATGTGCAAATGCAGAATTTTGTTTTGCAATTTTAATGCGTGCAGAGAGGAATTCTTTGTGAACAGCTTTGGAGCTGTGACTTGATATAGCTGAATTTTGGTGGCACAGAGGAACAGGAAAGGATTGTGGGCGAGCATGACTTGACATGCTGCGTTTAAATGTTGTTATTCTAAGAGGAAATGAACTGTGAATTGATTAAGTGATGCTTGCAGGTTTGGGGCTCTGTTTCAGTGTAAATTGCAAACTTTTTGGATATACTGTTTGAAAAACTGTCTCTGAGGTGCAGAGAATTTTCTGTGGCACAGTAGTTGCGGTGTAATTTAGCATTTGTTTTGTCTTCATGATCAAGCTGCTATTCTTCCTCGTTTAACTGTGTTACTCACAACTTTTTTATGACAGTCATCGTGTCACTTTAAACGGTACAGTTTGTCAGAGTCACAAATAAATCCAGCCCTGTCAGGACTTAATCCTGTCTGATTCGCCGAGTAAAGTCTGCTCCTCCTAGAAGGACGTCTGAGGGCCTTAACAAAAGAGGAGGGATGATGAGGAGTAACCATAGCAACCTCAGTTGTCCCAGGAAAGCTGAGTTTCCCTGTGGGCCTTGGTGTTGTTGCAAGGTGCTGCATCAGTAGATTATAGCAGATGTCATAAGGGAGCCTGGAGGCAAGCTGGAGTGCTAATTACACAGCCACAATGTGATATTCCAGTCTCTCTGTCAGAACCATCCCTTCTTACAGAAATGTGGCTTCTCTCATTTCAGATATTACCACAGCTCTGCACAATCAATACATGATTCTCTCTCTGTGTATCACAAAATCCCTAACCCTGTGTGAAAGCCATGTGACCAAGAGCAAGGACTCGTCTTTGACGACCCATCGGGGGCAGAGTGCTATTGATTTTTGTACTTTATTCTGTTCTGTACTACAACATGAATCAGAGCAAGACACTCAGCTTTATAAACCACCATGTCTGTCTGGTTCAGCTCTCTGAGAAGTTTCTCTTTAAACACTCTCATCTCCATCTTAAAGATTCGGAGGTGCTAAAACAGCTAATTTGCTTTCCATTGACTTCTACTCCACTGTCACCAGATGTCAAAAGTTTAAGTAAACTCAGTTTGGGTTCTGGATCAGCTCTCAAAAAAACTCATTAATTATAATCACATTTTTCTTCTGAATGTGTCCTGTATAAAATTAATAAGCATCTAGATCAATTTAGACAAGAATAATTACTCTTAACTATTTAAGGTTACATCTCAAAAATATCCCTGTTCAGTGAAGAACACATTTTCTTTAAACATAGATCAGGGCAAAAAATTAAAAAAAGAAATAGTCACATTTATGCTGCTTATTTTTATGCTAAATATGCTTTTTAGTTTAGTTAACTAACTAAGTTAGCTAGTTTGTTTGTAAAATAGACCTACTGTGTTTATTGATATCAACATGTTGGACCACACACACCCCTGTTGTATGTCGTGCTTCTTAACCCACCTCTGCTGTCTTTTTGGTGGTGGGAGGTGGTCACATGTCCTTACCCTCCAGCTGACCCTGGACAGATTGTGACCTGAAATGCTGCTCTGTCTCCCACCTCAGTCCTTCGTCACTGCACTGGATTCATCATGTAGCTGCTTTCGAGCGTATTCACTAAGAAAGGATTGAAGGAAGGAAGCATGGTGCGGTTTACTTCCCACTTGCTTTGGGTTAATTGTTTTTGTCCTGAGATGTTGGAAGAATGTCAGAAGATAGTTAAAAATGTCACCATTTCTCCCAGGTCTTCATCTAGCTGTCTATAGCCATTTCTTTTCTGACCAAACCCCAACTAAATTAGTTAAATTAAATTGCAGTAGAAAAATTCAGCACATCCTCACATTAAAGTGTCTCAAACTTGGCATAAATGACCTAATGATTATCAAACATTTCTGTTGGCCAACAAATCAGGTAATTATTTTAGCACTAGATATGTGATGTGATGTTGCGTTTCAGCCTGAGATGCGGCTTCACCTCTGTCTGATGTGTTGTGTGGCTCTCTGATTTCCTTCCATGACCTCTGTGCAGTATTTGTTTGAAACCATCAGATTTTTACTGTCTTCTTTTCCTAGAAAGACAATTTCTATAATAAATACAGAGTTTTTTTCCTGTTCAAAGTATTTGCGAAAGGCAAATCGGATGACATGTCTGTTGTTAGTGTTATTTATGTAATCCACTGTCCAGAGCTGCTCCTTCGTGCAGAGTGAGGAGGGGATCAGCGCACAGAGGAGGGAGGGGCCACAGAATGACCAGACACTGAGCTGCAAGAAAAAATCAAAAGTGTTGTGCTCATAGGCAGCAGCAGCAGCCTCCCATCCACTGATGCAGGCTGATTTTTATCTGTCGCTAGGCAACAGCTTTGAGGGATCTGACGTTTTCATTGTAACGGCTTGAGCTCGCTTGTTTGTGTGTGTGTGTGTGTGTGTTTGTAGCAGGGCGAGGTCCGAACATGACTGTCAGGAAAAACAGATGAATCCCAGCGTAGCCCTGGAGATTTGTTTTAGAGCGTTTCTGCTGGTCACTTGGGTCCAGTTGCTCAGTGTCTCATGTCCTTTCTCTGAACTGCTCATGACACAAGGTTAAACTCCTTTACAAAACCACAAAATGACTCAGACTGGCCCTTATTGTGATGAATGGTTATTGCTGCACCAAAACATCATCTTGAACGGCAGTACTGTTCAGCTGTGGTGTAATTTAGGCTGCGTCTCCTTTTGTATGGTGTTATATAATTGTCTCTTCTTCAGACATCGTTATCCCTACGTGCTGTCTCCGATCATGTGAGATTTATGTTATCGACTGAGCTCTAGCAGCGTCTTTGCCAATATTTTTTTCACTTTGTCTCCAGTTTCCTCTCCTGGTGCTCGCTTGTGCTCGTCTTTGCTATAACCTCATTTGGTAGGCCGATGAGCTCCCATGGGAAGAGAAATTGAAAGTTCGTATTAAAAGGCACCCTCCCCCAAAAGTCTTGATCTTACCACCTCAGTACAACACAGAAACATGCTAATTATCTTTATCCCATAGAGATAACCAAATGAAACACAAAATCGTGTTTTTTTTGGAGGGTCTGTGCTGTCTGATGAGAGGGTCCGCCCTTTGTGCCAAATGCATGTGGAAGCTTACAGTCCTGTCCTAGTTTCATATCTCCACAATAATTAAATCTAACAAGTACTTGAGGGCTATAGTGCAGAGAGGCTTTTTATAGCACACGAGCATGAGGCGCTGCTTCTTCCCGATTATCTGCACAGGTGTGGAACATGGTGTTAATGATTTTTATTTAATCGTAGCTTGTCATGTTTTCAGTCTCAATGAATGATCAAGCCTACTGTTGGTTTCAACACCTAATAGTCCTTTGACCCTCTTATCTGTAAGAGATGCTTTTTAATTGATGCTTGAAATGTTACTGTATCTACTTGGTGGTCTTATATATGTCACAGTCAATTTGTTTCCCTTACTAAGAAGCGAGTATTTTTCACTTGGCTGCTGAGCTTGACAGCACAAGAGGGATTTTAATATTTTCCTCCTTCATCTGGCAGAAGAGTTTTTATCTCTCTCTCTGTTTTTATGGGGTGTCTGGAGACTGAATTTCTCAAATTAAAGGAGTCTTTGCCAACAAGCGCTTCTTATGTGAAATAATATTTCAGTATATTAGGAGCTGAAATAGCTGTGTGTAATTTTAGTTACCCTTGATTAAATATAAGTGAAATATGTATATTCATTTATCATAGAAAAACTGTCTCAGCAGGTATAGGCAGGTCCAAACAGCTTGATGAATCACAGTTGGAAACAGACTAATGAATGATTCCTTGTTAAACAAAAGCCAGCTCACAAAGTGTTATTGTGTAGCTGGCAGGATCCATTAGTTGGCTCAGCCCAGATGAAGCTGTAATTATTGGTTGGTCCTCATTAACTTAGTAGAAGCGAAAGCAACAGAAAAGGAGTAGAGCGATATCGGTCTCTGTGTACTGTCGATCATTTCAGCCTCTTTTCTTTGGACTCACCGATTCCTTTTTTCCACGTTAGTGAGGTCAATATAATCGTCTAGTATCATATCACCTAGTAGTGTTTACTCACAGACAGTCCTGCATGTCACAGTCGAAGCCGTAATAGCAGAGGAGATTTAAGTCAGATCTAAGTGTTATCAGAGCAGAGCAGGCTGCTGCTGTCAGCGGGCCACTCAGGCAGCTGTGATGGCATACCACAACAGGTGAATATGGCGGCAGGTGGAATTACCTGCATGCACTGAAAGGGAGTTTATGGCGAGGTATTTCCTCTTTTACAGGATTTACTGGATACTGACAGCATCCAAGTAGCTGTAGAGAGTTGACTCACCCTCAATTTGCACTTACATTTGTTTAGGATTATTTCATAACATCAACAATGTTGAAGACGTACTGGGATCCAGTTATTGATCGACATTCAGATAGGTCACGCTTAAATACAGCTGATTTCTAAACTATAAAATCCATTCAACCTTCACAGATCCATACCAGAGAAAAACTCAGAATCAGATGGCAGGTTATAACCGTACAGCAGTGACTTTACTGTGGATAAAAGAGAGTTTGTACCAGTTACTGTACCACCAACGTCTTTACCAGTCCCCTCACTGTTTTCCTGGGATACATTTGATCCTTTCACGCCTTTCAAGAGTCATAGCAGAGCTCCTTATTGAATGAGGATCCCATCATGACAAATTGACACTGGGCCTGAAGTGAAGCCCTTAAATACATCCACAGTTACAAGCATGATGGTAATTTGTCAGTCTGAAACTTCTGAAGTCATTGCATTACATTAAGTGTTAAAACTCATTTATATTTGTTTTGCTATCTAGTTGTTAATATGTCTGCAAGTCAATATTTAAGTTCTTTAAATATCATTAAGTTATGTTGCTTTTGTCATTATGCTTTTATTTTGTTATTTGCAAATAAACGTGAATGTTTATTCGTTCTCGCAACAGTTTGTATGTGTAGAAAGGTTGTTTTTGTTGACAGTGTGGTAGGTCAGGATGTTTTTGACCGTGTCATTATGCGTCGTGTCTGAGTACAAGTATGGATGCAATGTGCAGTAGGTGCATCATTTTTATTCTGTTAATAAATCTACGTTCAGATGCTACTCCCTGACTCTGGACTTCTGAATAGAATTTTGGATTTTGATTACAACCGAGTGAACGTGGTGTAGTTTCAAATTAAGTGGCCTCAGGAACTTGTGTTAAGGTGAAACGGCCACCGCAGCTGTTTAAAGAGACATTGAAACCTGTGAATATCCACTAAAATAGTGATATTGTGTAATGTAAAGTAAATCCATGATCAACTGATGTAGATGCAGATACAGTAGATGTCTTAGGTGACAACAAATCTCTGAAGTGATGATTTTTTCCAGTTTGAAGTGTTTCTAAAGTTCTGTCCAGACCTGTGTGGGGCTCAGCCTCACTTTTAGACATCAACTAAGTCTAGCTTTTCTCTTCTCGACATTTACACTTCACCTATCCAAATCTCAACCTTGTAAGTAAAATTAAGGTAATTAACTGTGATTAAAGACAGGCTTCCGGTTACTGTCAATAAGTCAAAGACACCTGTTTGCTTTTTTGTTTGTAGAACTCACATTGTGCTGTTAATTCGCAGGTGCGGAGGACGTGGTGATGGCGTTCTCACGGTCAGAGACGGAGGACCGACGGCAGTGACCCTGGGCCCCACTATCCCACCCGGCTCCACTGCATCCCATCGCACCTGACCCCGTCCCGCCTCGCACGTGATCCACAACAACCCAAACTCCACAAACATGACACTGATGAGCTCAGGAGAGGAGGAGCATCTGGAAGGGATAGAGGAGAAGGGGAAGAGACACCAGGAGGTGGCCGCCTCTCTCTCCCCCACCCTCTTCCATCCTGACTCTTCCTCACACCAGCTGCCACACCATTACCTGATGTGCACTCAAGTGGGTTACTGTGGGTTGAAGCCTTGGCACCAAGGCAGTCAGTGAAAACACTCACAAATTGTGTGGATGAATTTCAAATGTAGTTATTGTTTTTCTGTTGGGGGGTTGGTCAGTTTTGTTTTGTATTATCTGTGTTGAGACTGTAGGCAGTGTTATGTGTTAAATCTGCTGTGGTCACCGGAGGAACTGACCAATCAGCAACTGATTGAAGCAAAGAGAAATATAGTTTTGGTCAAGCAGCGAGTGTGATGATTGAACGTGTTAGGGGAGAGATTTTAATTATTTTTGCTTGTGTTACAAAACTTTTGTATTCTGATTCTGTCACAACAGGGGCCTCATTCATAAACATCTAGTGTACAAAGATGTGGAAGCCATCTTCCTCGCACATGCGAGCGTTTACGAAAGTGTCACACATCAGCTGGAAGCTGACAGATGTCAGAAATGTTGCATAAGTCCCCCTGTTTATATGACACATTATGATATAGTTGTAAGCAAGCGGCTTTTAAAGGGCAGGAAGTGTTACCATAAAATCTATTTCTGTTTGCAAACAGTTTTACTTAATCTCAAATTGTGGCATCTATATAACTTTCTAGCAACAAGTTGTTCACCGCAGAGCCATTATCTTTGAGCTCCCATGACCCTCATCTCTGATTGTTTTTTGTTTTTACTAATGGCTGCTTTTATTTCACAATAATTTGTCTTTCTGACCTTGTGGCGCTCACTTCCGCCATGACGAGCCGATTTGCTCCATCTCAGTCGAGGTTTTCAACATTTTACACTCTGTATTTGTCCTTGTAATTTCCAGTCTGACGTCTCTGTGGTCTTGTACAAATCCTAGAACGACAGGCTGATTGATGTGTGTATTAACACTCACAACAGGCCTGTCATTAATCATTCATGTTTAATTACCAGAGTTAACAAGGCAGAATAACGAGGCTCATGACGTGATCGATGGGATTTACAAAAGGAAAACTGCATTAAGGCGTTTTTGAGAATTCTCAGTTTTTGTTTTTCCCGTGTCAAACCTCTGCACAGTTTTATGAATGAGGCTCCACTTGTTTTTCTGCTGCTTTATTTTGAACCATAGGCTGTTGAGAGAGCAACAATTCTTATCTCACGTGGAGAGAATTAAAGACACTAGTGGACATGTCACATGAAACACAGGTGTACACATTCTCCCCAAACAAATACTGCTTTTGTTTTGGGTTATTGTGACATGTGAAACCTTTTTTTATTGTACAGATACTTGGGAAAATACAATTAACTGATTGTGACTTTTTTTTTATCTGTAAGATTAAATTAACATATTAATTAAGGAAATTGAGCGACAAAGTGTAGTTGTAATTTATTGTTGACTGAATTGAATTTTCTTCCAACACACCATTACAGATGAAAAACTAGAGGATCAGCAGAATCACACACGTCGCTCTTTAATATCAGCAGTGGCTCTTCTGTTCACACTAAATATCGTACAAACTCTAATTTTTAACTACCTGTAACTAAACTTGTGAAACCAAACATTAGAGCTGTGTGCTATTTCCGACTGTACTGTATCTCTTGCACTATTACCAATGGGATATTTGCAAAAAATACATTTTCATTTGTAGCACAGAGATTCTATGTTTGGTTCAGTGGTTAAATGAAAACTTTGTATCCACGTTTTTATCTTCTTCTGTGATTTAAAAAAAAAACTTTGTCAGTTGACTCAACTGGAATAGCTCAAATTAGCATTTGTTAACAATCAACATGTTTCTAGTGACATGCTCAATATTTAATGTGTTTTAAGTACGGTTTATTAACTTGTGTAACTTAAAATAATTGTAACGTAATGTTTCGAAGCCAAGTATGTCCGCCACGTGATTTACAAGGTTCATTCAAGTGGGGGATCTTTGAAGCCTTGCCACAATGACCATTGTTTGTACATTCTTGACACGCGTGGAAGCTACTAGGTCTTTGAAAATGTTACAGACGTTTTTGTATGGGTAAGTGTATTTCAGTATACTTTGTTGGCAATAATTTGAATGTCCTCAACAATCATTGCAATGTAAACAGCCAACGGATCCCTCACGCTGCCCGCTCACGACAACAAAATTTGTCTTTTTATGTTTACTTTTATTTTAAACATTCTTTATTTGCCTATGCATTTTTTTTCTAAAATGTCTTACTGTACATTTTACCTATCAGGGTTGTTTGACAGCCTTTGTTCAAGGTGTGTGTGTGTGTGTGTGTGTGTGTGTGTGAGATCATCACTGAACTTGCTCCCAGTTTGATTTTCAGCATGCTTTTGAGTTTGACTAGGCTCGATGTATGTTTTTACTGTGATGAATTGACATTGCCTGTCATTTTTTGAGTTTGTGTGCGCGTGCGTCTGCTGCTTTTGTATCTTATTTTTCTCTCAGTCGACATTGTTTAGTTGGTTTTGTAAGGCTGCTGACCATGTTTTGACTTAATGCTTCCAAATCCTATACCAACTGAACCATTAAAGAAAATTTAAACAATGAAAAGTTACTTTTTTTTTCTTTCTTTTTTTTTTTTTTTTTGTTTAAAAGTGCTCCAAAGTAAAGTTGAGCTTTTTCAGGATGCAGACCTATAGATGAGACACATGTCTTCAGATAAAGCATAATGTTTGTCATCCAGGGAAGAAAGAGTTTAACAAAGTCACAATCATAGTGTCTGCCTTCCTCTTATCGTCTGCATACGTGTTCGCAACTTGCAGTTGCAGTTTGTACACGATTAATAGCAGTGCTCACGTAGAGGTTCAGAGTTCTGGGGCCTTTAAATGTATCTCTATCTCATGCTCAGTTCACATTTTAAAGTTCAGACTTTCCATATGAATGACAATTTTAATAACTTCTAGAGAAATTAACGATGAAATTTACTCAGGATCTACTTATTCTGGAGTTTACAGACATATCACACAGTAAATGATGAGTTAACTTTATTACCATTACAAAAAACTTTGTCATAAGCAACTTTTCTCTAGATCAACTCACTGAATTGTTTTTAGTAATAATAATAATAATAATAATTTTGCTCCACAACAGGCAGAGGTGTCATACCCTGTATACACTACATGTATTTGCACATTCTCATTCAAACACGCTTGAATCACATAATGTTTGAAAAGAGGTAACAGCACTGATACTTATAACTTTTCAATATACGGTATGACTAATACTGTACAATATACAACCAAACAATAACCAGTCACAGCCTCCTATGTTTTCCTGCCATGTGTCACTGTTAAACTGTGTGTTCTCTGATCACCAGCAAAGAAAAGTGGCTCCGTGCTTCTCAGTGTTAATGACAAACATCTGTTCACTGTTCCCAGGCTTCTTTCACACCTGGATAAAAATCCTGTAATTTATAGGCAGTGAGCTCTTTGAATAATGCACCAGCTGTTGGCCAATGTTTCAGTGTTTATGCACCACTGTAGATTGTAGATGTCATTTGCTTGTCATTAAAACTTTCTCACTAGAACAAGTTGAACCTCCGTTCATGTTAAAATGAATCCTGACTAATCTTTAAAGGTCTGCAGAATTCAATGGCCTTATTAGAACAACTGTTTAAAAACAATAGTGACTTTAAAAAATAACAGTGACTTCATCAGACGCAAGTTTCTGTCGCTGGATGAGATGTAAACTAAAGTGGAGCATGTGAGAGCAGCACATCCCTCCTTCCAACCACATAAGCTCCCTCTCTCAGTGTACACGTGAGCCTCGGCGCGTTTATCTGTCACACAGATCAGTTCCAGAGCTCGGCCCACAGCAGCCGATAAATGCCACCAGCGCTATTACATCACGTTGTGCAGCAACCTGTGTATGTGTGTGTGCGCGAGTCTGGACAGCAAATTATAGCTGGAGGGGAGCAGTTTAAGAACAAGAAGGTGAAATACATAGGTGATGCATATGTATTTAGTTTGTATATTTTGAGAATCGATCACTCTCTCCCTGTGGGCTGGAAAAAGTTTGTTCCTTTACAGAAAATAGTGCCAGTATTTCCAAGTACTCCTCCACAAAAATATCTATCCATTCATATCCATTCATCCATTTATGTTCAGTATTTATCAAACAGTAAAATTTTGGCAGAATATGTTTATTTATTCTACTTCCAACAGAGTTTGGGACATTGGAAACACATAACAGTGTATTTAGGACACATGCTTATTAATTTGGTTTAATTTATATTCAGGTGTATAGACAGGCAGGTAACAGTTAAATGCAGGTGATCAGTCTGAAATTCTCCTGATAAATGCTGGCAAAGTAAATGAAAATGATCTAAATATTGTACAATTATATCATACAGTGTCTTTAGGGCTGAATTCAAGCCACAGTAGCATGACCGGCGTGACATTTATATAAAATGTTTATGTAAGCCTGCTGTTAAATCATCCAGAACAATTCAAACATATTATCTGACATGATGAACCATCTGCTGTGCAGCACGCTGCTGTGAGGTCTCAGTGTAGGCACAGCAAAACCTAATTAACCTCACATACGTCTAGAAGGTGTTGTTCCACTGTGAGCTCCCAGAGTAGACGCCACAAGTCTCTTGAACTCTACTGAAATATAAAATGTGTTTTCTTTTTTAATGTTTTGAGTATTGTTTTGCTAACACTAAAGTGTTTAATGAGAATTTACTCACATGACTGTAATGTAAAGAGTTTTTTCCTCTTTTACCTCCCAGGCTACCTCTAAGTAAAGCTTATTTATTTCAATTTTTATATGTTTAAATATTTCATATGGAAGTGGCCAACTCATCCTTTAAATCATAAATGTTAAAAAAGCCATGTTGTGTTTCTGTGGCTGTGGATTATTCACCAAAGTTTTAAAAATTATTGCTGAATTATTGCAGTATATTTGTCATTCCAGAAGAGACTGAATGATACAAATACAATATTACTAAAAACATTTTTATATATGCAGCCTCCTGCTTAAAGAGAAATTCAGGTTGTTGCAGATTTGTTTTTTTTACAATTTCACTGATAAAGAAAAGAAGAAAGAAAAGCATTTCAAGGTTTTCAACTGTGTGCCCAATCAAAACGGTAACACATGGGACAGTGCTATATATTGTTTTTGTATATAGATAGATAGATAGATAGATAGATAGATAGATAGATAGATAGATAGATAGATAGATATAGTTTTATATATATTGTTTATTTTCAATAAATCAATCCAAGTCTAAAATCATGATGAGTTTAAAATAGGTATAATTAATAATCTTACTCTATTACATTTGAAGCCATATGATTTCCTTCCCCAGCACTACCTCCCACCCCGTAGATTTGAGAGGACTGATAGAACTTTAGAGCACAAATTAATGCGATCAGCTCTACCTTTCATCTTCAAAGCACAAAATGAGCCGAAAGCGTTAAGTCAGGCAACTCCAGGAGCGTGGGAGGTGACTCTCCCTCCTACTTTGTGACTCGACATTATTAGGTAAAGCCAGGATGAATCCAGAGAAGAGGAGGGAGGCATGCAGGCAGAAGGAGTGCATGCTGTGCAGTAAAGCCACACTGCCCTACATAAAGCTCTGCAGATACACTCCACACTAAATATCATGACCAACAGATGAAATTTGTTATCGGTTATCAGGGAATACAACTCCTGACACTCCTTCATCTACTTCTTGTGTCCTTCTCTGACCTGTGATCCAAAAAAAAATCTGATCAGTCTTAAGAAAATATATGAAAACCCAGGACTCTATTGATAGATGAGAACTAGTTTTCCAGGCGTCCTCATGGCACCTTAGCTCATTAACAAAACAGAGCTTGGCTACTGGTCCCAGTTACACCATGTTTCAAATGTAGATGTACATTATATCAACTACTTTTCATGTAGTGGCCTGAAAGATGTCTGCACTGGGGATGGACAGTTATTTGGTAAATAGCTCAACAATTTATAGTTATTTAACAAATACAATGGATTGCCATGAATATTTGTGAAGAC
>OMLM01005140.1:117492-139575 GCA_900302695.1 Helostoma temminkii
ACTATATTATTATCTTGAATATGGATGTTGGTGAAGGTGCTGGCTGAAAGTTTAATCTGCAGGGTCCTTGAGCCTTGTGGAGAGTACTGAAGTAATCTGTGAGCTTATCAAGCTTCCATCTGTCAGATTCCCACTCACTCCTCCCATGTGTTTAGTGTCCTGGTTTGATATATAACACTGGAGCCTGGGTGACAGCTGAAACTGGTGTTTTTTGAGAGTGCACACTGTGTTCTGAGGCTACTTCACTGCATCATAACACAATAGTTTTTTAAGAATTTGACGAGAAGTTTTGTAAAAAGTGTTTACTGGAGAAAAGCAGTTAAAAATGCTGCTTAAAAAATTACAATAAGAAACAAGTATTACAAAGTGCTTTTATCTTATAAAAAGTAATAAGTATGGGGAGCAGAGCTTTCAGCCGCTCTGCCCCTGCACTCTGGAACTCACTCCCACTGGACATTCGAAACATTCACTCTCTTCCTGTCTTCAAATCCAGACACAAACCTGTTTAAGATCGCCTACTCACAGTAATCTGCAATTGCATTTGTCCTTGTTTGTCCTGTTTTGTCCTGTTTTCTTCTGTTGATTTGTTTTTTGATTGTACAGTGTCCTTGAGTGTTTTGAAAGGCCCTTACAAATAAAATTTATTATTATTATTAAGTAAAACAGATAATGATAAGATTTCTGTAAAAACATTGGAATTAGGTAGGAAACCAAATTTTAAGTTAAGGTGAAACTCAAAATAAGGGTCTTTGACTTACCAATATTTCAAAAACAAGTTCTTCTCTCTGTTTAGAAATTAAGATCACAGCTGACACTTTTCCCACCAGCTTCTTAGTTCCTAAACCAAAGTAGACAAACATGATTTTGTATAACATCAGTATCAAACTAAAAGACACAGGAGAATAAATAGCTTTCTTGTCTGCGTATTGTACTGACAGATATTATACAGCTTCTGATGAATGAGAGCGGAACTAATTTAAGAGTTTTGGGGACATTCATAGTGAGGCAGTGTGCACATGGAGGTGGTTAATAAATGACCATGAGTGACAGACCGGGATATAAGATAAATGAGAGCGACTTAAGTAGATGCAAATCAATCACAGAGGGTGGGTTTTAATGTTCCCTGTGGAGAATATAAGAATTAGTCAGCAAAGGCAGCTTCTAAAGGTGCAGGCCTCCCATTCCCTCCGTGATCTGCACATACAGACTCACTGGGTTCAAAAATGTCCCATGAAAGAACTTCATAACATCCAGAACTTCTGAAGTGATATTTCCCCCAGCGAAGGATTTTAAAAATGTATTCATGAGCACAGTCAAGGAGACATTCATAATAAAAAAAAAGACTGAGGCTCCACTGTATATCAAGTTCATTTTTCCGCAAAGATTGAGGCTTGTAAATTTATGAGGTGTCACATATTCAGATTTCACAGGATATATTTTTGATTATCAGATAGAGAAATTGGAAGTGAATAAAAGGAGAAGGCAAATTGGCACGTAGAGCTATAATCCTCTGAGCTCTTCCCCTTAGCCAATTAAAAACAAAAGTATATGTGAAAAAGACACCAATAAACAAATAATTAGGTCTCTCCACATCATTAATATAAAATCACTTGTACGGAAGTCGTTATGGAAAGCTTTGGGCTCTCCAAACAATTAACTTGTGATTATTTCCAGTAAAATTTGTGCCCATTATAAGAAAAGATAATTGAATTCCTACATCTTCTAGTAGCTTGGAGGGAAGAGGAAAACCAAAACTCTGCAGAAGTTAATGACACAAGCTGCAGTCTAGACACAAGGCAGGAAGGATAATATTGCAAAGCGGTGGTGTTTAATGGTTACAATTGCTTTTATTCCCATGATAACACAGGCTTTTTCATGCTCCGTCTGCTGCAAACCACCCACCATGACTGGATCACTGAATGGCGACTCCTGCGGTCAGTGACTGAACATGTTCACCCTCCAGAGTATGCACCTATTGTCCATCCTGGCAGCGTGCATAAGGCAGACGGATAAAAAAACTCAGGTGGAAGAAGTTTGAATTATGCAAGCAGCCATGAGGCATTCGTGACCTTCGACCATCCTAATAATGTGCTGTATCTAATCCCCAAATCCTTGTCCCGGGGCTTGAGCTCAGTCTGTGTGGATGGTGGATGGCAAAGTCATGTTCATTTTAACGCTGGGTAAACATGTAGAGGAGGAAAAACACTGATCCAAAACCATGCCATTAATATAGATTACTCATTACTTGTATATTAACATAACTTAACCTCTAACAGTGTTTGGTTTGCACTGCCCGGTATTAAACAGCATGTGGCACATTTGCATCAGTCTATTTTAGAATATAGTTACTGAAAACAAAACATTAAGTCCGTGTAGCACACACACACACACACACACACACACACACACACACACACATGCTTCCGTCAGCAGGCGCACTTTAAAAAACATGTTTCATTGTATGTCGTAAACAAAATCGCATTTTCTTAGAGCTAAAGGTGACGTCTAAAAACCAAAGATGGTCCTGACAAGGAGATTTTTTTAACCTGGAGCCACCTCCAATAATAATAATAATAATTATTATTATTAATAATTAATCAGTTAAAAACTGCTTCATTATCTGTTAATAAACTGATTTAACTCTTGTCTAATTGCTGAAGCTCTGCATCATCAAACTTCAATTGCTAAATGCTGCTGAGACTAAGTAGAACATTTTCTCTTTATAATTTGTGGCAGGACACGCCTTGAACAAAGTGCTGCTGAGGACATCTTAATAGAAATGTGAGAAAACACTAATTAACATCTGTAGATGCACATGAAACAGTATAGTATGATGTGATTGCCAATACGCCTGCATTCAGGAAACAACAAGTCAGCCACAGTCATGCAAATCACCACAGCAGTGGTTGAGCTTGTCTGAAGGAAGTAACACCTTCCTGAGTATTCGCTGATGGCTCTCACTTGTCCACCAGGACGTCCCATTGTTCCCAGAGGAATGATAATGGCTGTCCTGTCTGTTCCTCAGAGTGCTGGACATCTGTGACGGGAGGGGGGGGGTTTCTACTTTCTCTCGGCCATTTCATGTGTTGCCAAAGTGGAAACAAACAGCCATTGTGCTTCAGCTCTGCTGCTGCCCTGATGCTCATAGACTGTCCCTGTTTATAGACCCGTCACTTAATTGTGGCTTCACACAACCATGTTGTTCTCTCCTGTTTCTCCTTCTTAATTACTGAGATAGGACTGAGCGCTGATGGCTGGCCTTCATCAATCAACATTTATATATATTTGTCTGTGTTTTGGAAATTTGTTGTTGGAAAGGGGAACATGTAACATTACAGTTGTACCTAGCGTGCATTTCACTTTCATTGTCCATCAACAAACCCACAGAAAAACCTTTTTGTGAGCCTTAGTGATTTGTAAGAGAACAAGTTAAAGTTATTGTGTCTGTATTTGCATGAGCAGCAGCCGTATCAGCGTTGCCCAGTATGATGCAGAAAACAGAGCTGTAGATGCTTGTAAGTAAATCTCTGATTGCATCGCACCCTCTGCTCCTCATGGGGTGTTACCTATATGTGAGGCTGTTGATTAGATAGCAGCTCCCGTCCACATTTGCAGTCTCACATTGCTGTGCACTTGTTGTGTGGCTGCAGGTTGATGACGGTGGTTTAATCATAAGTGGGATAATGCTCTTTTTAATTGGATTTTATAGTGTTTTACAGGGGGCGACTGTGGTTCAGTTGGTTTGGCAGCTGCCTACAAACCCCGAGGTCGGTCCTCTGAGTCCTGGTGAAAATAAATATCAGTTATTATAATTTTTCCACAGGTTGCTCTGTGGAATAAATTCAGAGTGAAATTAAAACATGGATGCTTTTGAGATTTGCTTTTCCCAGCTTGCCTGAAGGATTAAACAATGTTTTGGCGTCAGAGGTACATAAGCACTTTCACACATTTTAGTTTGCCACATTCTGGTAAAATCATTTTGATAAAATATCCGTTTTAGCACTTCTGGATGATCTAGCTGAGGGCCCGAGGCAGAATGCTCTCTGGCTGCCTCCACTATGAGCATCTACACAAAGTTTAGAGATAACTGAGGGCAGTGATGTCTGAAATATCTTATTTCTGGCCTACATCTATGGGTTGAGTACATTTTAATTAAATGTCAAATTTGTCTAGGTCTCTAGGTAAACATCAACTCTGGATGGTCCCTGTTGGTCCCCGAGCTTCATCCGTAAATGTGGTGTTTAACTCGGTCATGCACTTCACATTATGACGGGCACTGTTTGCCCACTGTCCTCACAGACCCCTCTGTAGCACCAGAAGGCATTTGGCCCCCGCCCTCAGTCTTAGTTTAGCCGTCTGTGCTAAACAAGCTGCATGCTCCCACAATAACAGTATTGACGTCACTGGCCATCGTTGAACGCATGCTGCTTTCAAGTTCTCCACTAAAGGTCAGATTTCTGAGAACCTACATTGTAAATCCAATGGGAAAGACTGAAAGAAAAGAGGTCTAAAGGTTTTGGAGTACATAAAACAACACAACTATGGGACTATGGAAACCAACCAAAGAAAATAAAAATGCCTACATAATTATAATTTGACTTAATTCTTCAGGTTCTAACAGGGTTTCGCCAGCCTCAGACTAAGGGGGATGAAGTGTTCAACTTATTTTCATAGCTGTCCCTCATGTCTCCACAGCACACCAGCAACTGTTAACGATGTTGATTGACATATATGAATTATTTGTGAATTGATAATGTTCTGGGAAACTATACACTGGTTAATATAATCCACCCAGTGTGAAATAAAAAACAGAAACACTATATATACACTTTTCTTCTCAGGTTGTCTCAGGCTTTTCTTTCTTGTAAGCATGAACACTGAAGATGAATTGTGTGCAATATCAGTGAAACCAGCAGCTAAAACACAGATGATCATTTTCCCAGCTGTCACATGGCCAACATGATGTGAGGTAAGGTGAGTACAGTGTTTGTTGGATTGTTCTGAGCAACGTTTTAGGAGTATAATCATTATTATAATCATTGGAGTTGTCAATATGCTGACTGTATGATGATTTATATCTGCAAAAACATGTAATGTAGTTTCGGCAGTTGTGCATTTGTTGTATCATATTTGCAAGAGTTGGAGAAAACAAGATTGTAATGGGCACCAACTGACCCCCCCTCAGCTAACATGCAGGGCGATCCTGGGATAAAAATGTACTATTTACATAAAATGTACCTGTCTTTGAGCAACAAGAACTTTTTTAATTTGCTGGAATACTGCCATGTAGTGACACATCGTTTAAATTTAGAGATATATATTAGTTTATGTTCTTTTGTTGGTGTTAAACTGAAAACCTTGAGTTTATACTACTCCAGTTGGTTGTATCTGATACAAGTGGGACACTTTTTGCCAAATGTCCTGAGGTAGTACTGCAACAAATATTCACTTACACAAATAATGTTTTTGTGCAAAGAAACAGTGCTAAATCATGATAATGTAAAACTCTGAGTACTGGTTAGTGTTTACTAGCCACAGATTGTCAGACCCAAATAACAAAATAAAGATTTTCTTCATTTAGATTATGTAGGTTTAAAAACTGGTCTGGTCTAAATTACACAAGGTCCATTCAATTGTGTAACAATGAGCAATCATCACCACATTTTACAATTAACATATATGAAAATATACATGTATTTTGTATTATATATCATATGTAAGCTGTGTTACATATGTATGTTATTTTGCTAGGTAAACCATGACACGTGTGGTTAGATATTTCATTAAAACCCGTCGTTAACGCGACAAACAATCTGCGTGGTCCAGTGCGTTCGGGATGTATCATCAAAATTCCGACAGTCCCTGAACGCAGCAGGCTGCAAAACTGCGAGAGAAGCGCTGATTGAAAGGAGAGCAGCAGAGCGGCGGTGGCGACGACGGCCATCTTAGAGCTACCGTGGTAACAGGCTCATCTTCTGGATTTTATTTCTGGTGTTAGAGGGACACTCCGCCTGACTGAAGGAGAAGAAGAAGAAGAAGAAGCCGTGTTTTACTTCGCCGCTGTTGAACCTGACGTCGGGATGCGGTTCCCAGGGAATAAACTATTTGCATCCGCTGCCGGACTGGTCCTCGGACTATTATGTGCGGTGCAGGCAGCTAAAGGTAACTAAGCTGGGATTTACATCCCGCTGTGTTTTTGTCTCGCTGTGTGTGTCACCGCTCCACCGGAGCTTTGCAGTTGTTTGCAGATGCGGAGGGTCGGAACAGAGACATTAGTCTGTCCTGGGTCCGGAGGGATGTCTGCTCACTGACCTGCTCAGGGATGGTCAGCTCCGGAGCCGCAGTGTATCCCGCCCCGGCGGCAAGTGCATCCCGTGACCGAGCATTTTCACCTTACACAGCCCCAGATAGCACAGGCTGTTATCACAACGCTTATTATTTAAGTGTGCGCTTTTGTTTTAAACCCCATAGTGTGGTGCTTGGAGATCACATCAAGGCCAGGACCCCTTCTGTCACCAGCTTTCAGTCTATTTTTAGCCCCTGGTTTGTTCTAGTGCTGCTTTTAAGATTAAAACCATTTCTTCTCTTTCTTCAGAGTATTTTTTCACTCTAATGTGTGTGGTACTCCCTGTACTTTCCTCCTCCCCAGAGGTGATTGACTGTGTTTAAATGTAGTGCGACTGGAGATATGTCCAGGCTGTATAACACTGTTAGACCCAGTGTTATTAACCCCACAGTTTAATTCTTTCAGCCATTAGTAGGCCTAATGCTCGGCTTGGCAGCCTTGTGGTCGCACCAGGATGGAGCTTGGTTGGCTACGCATTGCAGATCCTCCTCACATGCCCCTGTTTGTCGGTGGATTTAAAAATTGATGCGTTGTGTTCAGTGGCTCGAGTAAAAAGCCCCCAGTAGGTCTGGGCCTGTGTGTGACCAGAGGCTATATATAAGAGCTGAAAGTCACCGATGGACACCACCACACACTGAGGAGAGACATGGCTTTATTTGCTGCAGGGCGGTCCAGCTCCCTCCTTGCAGCAGCTCACCGCTCAGACCTGAACACCCCCACTGAATGAATTTATAGGCTGTGTTTTAGTGTTAACCTGAATCCACTGAGTCCTCAGTGTGAGCTTCCTGTTTCAGGGTGTGTACAGGCAGGTGCATATTAGTCAGTGGCCGTATCAGCATGTCTGGGCTGTTACAACGCTGGAGGCCAGTGTGTGGTGTTTTCTTTTTAATGATACACCCATTTTATACTCTGTGGACAAAAGAGAGGCCATGAAATGATACAGGCGGCCGTAAAAGTCAGCACAAGGGCCGTATTTTTCTTGTTGCCACGTCAAGCAGCTGAGAATGCACAGCTCCAGCAAAGCTTTAACATATATGTTTTTTTCTTTTCGTCAATCAGAAGGAAATGCTCGTTGTAGTTTGTCCCGGTTAGTGTGTGAATTTGACTTTATGTGTTTTAGCCAAGTGTGTGTCTGTAATGAGCACCTGCAGGCGTTCGTGCTCTTATCAGCGGAGGAGACCTGTGAAATCACCATCTTGTGACGGCTTATCTTTTATTAACCAAAGGTCACCCGCTTATTTTGCGCTCCACCTCTCGTCACCTGCGGCACAGTTGGCATTTTCACGGCTTGTTGATGCTTTATTTTATTTTATTTTTTATTACAGCGGATGAGAAAGCAAACACTCCCCAGGTTTTCCCCTAAGTCGTCCCTGCGCCTCGGTACTCTAGTTTAGATGTCCGCAAACGATTTGATGTTATGGCTGCAGAAACAAGAGGAGATTGAGACTCAGCACTTTGAGGTGGATGTCGTGGGCCTTACGGTGACCTGTTTAGTTTCATTCACTGTTTGTGTTTATCTCCTGCTTTTCATGTCTCACACACTTAATCTTATTTCTTTTTCTGTTACCATGTGCAGCTGCAGTGTGTCCACGTTGTAGAGTTAAACATTAGGTCTGCAGAGATGCACGAGCTTCCGCTGTGCACACACAGTCAGACAAAGGGAGAACTGGGAGGTTTCTTGGCTCGTTCATCATCGCATTAAGTAATTCTAGTTAAACAAATTAGATGCCCTGCTTTGTGTGGTGCTGAGTTAACATATGCACTTTTCTCACATGGCTGGGACGGATTCAACCAGATTGTGCTGTTTAAGTGCGAGTGTTTCCTTCCAGGCCTCGTTTTCCTGCGTTCAACCATTGATCAATGTTCAGTTTGATTAGAGCAAAGCATCAGGTCAATATTTATTCTTTGAAGCATAGGCCCATAAATCCTGCCTGATCACAGCAACATCACAATATTCAGACAACAGAACTTATTGTTATTAGCATTAAAGCATTTGTGTGCTTGAAAATAATAATTCGAGCTGACCTGTGAATTCTTATTCATAGACCTTTCTGTCTTTTATGGAAGGGCCTGCATCAGCTTCAACATAAGCTTTAAAAACAGTATTGGTTGAAACCTTGTGCCTGGTTTATGAAATGAAAACCTATTGATTAAAAGATCCCAGAAACACGATGACCGCCATCAGTGACGTTATTGACCCAGGGGAAATAAATATTCTTTCATTTTCTCTTCGCTGTTGATGATCTGATTTAAGTCCATTTTAAGCCGTCAAGCTGTGTGGTGTCACTTTGCTGTGCTATGGCAGACAAACTGTGCGTGCCCACAGCTGACAGTGAATGCTTTGTTTGCCTCCCATGCATCTCTAGTAACGTTTCTGTGTAACACGCGTGCTTTTCTTTAGAAATAACATCATTAAATGCCAACAGGGTGATGGCCACTGACTGAAGATGTGATAGCATTGGGTGACTCAGCTCAGTCTCTGATGTTTCACTTTGAGCACGCCATGTTTGAACCAGCTGCTAAAAAAAAAACAGTAAATGTTAGGTGTGCCAGTGCACCACTGTGAGTGGATGTGATAGAAAGGACCAGCTTTAATTGATATTCAGTGATCTGCTCCACATGTTCTGCAGTGTCCCCTCACGATAAGATTTACGGTTTTAACATTTATCATCAGTCACTGACGGCATCTAAGAAGAACTCAGAACAAATACATGAACAAGAATGTGCTGCTTTTTATTCAGATTGACTGGCGGCATTGAAGAATATGTGAATTGTGCCCAGAAATATTTGGGCTTTTGAACAAGTTTTGTTGAATTTCGAATGTGTTTTTTTGAATTTCTTCAGAATATTCAGTAAACAGATTCCTGCCCACTGAGCTGTGACCATTTATTTTAATGCCATCGAAATCTGTTGTGCTTTCCAGAGATTATCTGTGTTGTGTGTCAGACTTGGCCAAACGTTTCTGACACTTTTGGATGATTAAGAGAATTTCTTGAAAGGATGATTACAATGCAATAATCAAAAAACAAGCCTTATATCTTGATGATTGGTCATTAATTGCTTTTTCAGTGTTCAGATCATTATTGCTGCTGTAGTATCCGTGAGACAGTATAGCCGCTATCCATCACCACTTTAATCGTTCACAGGTGCTTGTGTGAACTTTAAGTTGGTGGTTAATGCATCTATATTTAAACAAAAAAAATATTAGTCCTTGTTACAAAACCATTTGTTGCCTCACGTCACAGGATTCATGAACCACAAAGGGCTGTGTAAATGGTTGGCAGGTGGCTCTAACTACAGCGCCACCGAAATCCTCTGAGAAATGGAAGAACCATGCATCGATATTAAAGTGGGATTTTAAATGAAACGCTGCATGTGCATAGTAATATAAGAGCCATTACTAAACATTTTACCCTGCACTGCCTTGAATAACAGTTTTCTTGCCCTACATAGAGGCCCTGTTCCAACAAGTTAACTCTTACATGTTTTCTCCTACGAGAACAAAGGGCTTTTGGGCACAGACTTTGACTTCAGCTGGTCACAATGCGGCCACTGTTCGAAGGATTGGGACCCAAGCCCCTTAAGAATGTGTATATGAGATAATCCTACAAAAGTGCTAAGTTGTTGAAGCATTTGGTAACTTGCCACTTGGTGCTGGACAGATAGGCCATGAGAATACTGGACTTAATTTGGGTCGGTGGTGACTTTCTTCTCATTGGTGCCTTCGTGGGCTGAATGGAGTCAGTGAACTGTCAAGAATGGGTCATTCAGTTGTGAATATTTTGTTGTGCACGATGACTGGGAAGTTTTGTTGCCACCAGGACAGAGTTTACATTCACTTCGGCCCTGGTCTTGAAGTTTTACAGTGGAATAGCAAGTGCAGAACATAAACTAATATTGAAAACATCATTATGAGAAAGTTTCTGTGCTTTAAATACATTTTGCACATATTGTTGAATAATATGATTCAAATCTGACAAGCTTTGTTGATTCGGCAGACAGTTTTCTGGAAGGAAACTCTTGTGAGGATAATATTGCAATAAACGAAATCCACAAGAAATGCTAATGAAGACCCCTTTTCTTTATTACAATGTCAGTATTGAAATTCAATGCTTAAAGTAAAAACCAATGGTGCGAACCTCATTGTGTTATTTTTATTGATAGAATGTAATAAAATCCTGAGCATACAGGTTTTAAGATCTGTATCTGCGCCTTATTCTGCTGTGTTACTTCATCCCTTGAGTCTCATTGCCTCCTGGGACAACATTGGCACTCCTTTCACATTTGGGCGTGTTCACATTAAGATTCAGGCTCCATGGGAAACAGGTAACCAGAGAGCACGCTACCTGCTGCAGGTCTCCACCCGAGCGGCTGTGCAGCGCTACAGCCTTCTCGCTCTCACTTCTTCACTCTCACTGGTTCTTTTGTGGCTTTCGCACAGAGAGGCGATTGAGTTGCATTCAAGGCTCTGCGGCTCCCAGCCCCCTCTTCAGAGCAGCGCTGCAGCCGTCCACGCTGCGTTCGCTCTGTTGGGCGGTTGTGATTTCATGGAAGACAAACAAATGTCGTTGCCTGGCAGGAAAACTGAGAGGCTCTCCTGTGTGAGTGGGGTGTTTGGGGAGTGAGGGCCCCTGAGGTTTGGGCTTCCTTTAAGGGTCCTTCTAGGCTTCATAGAACAGTCCCCAGTCTGTGGTGGAGGTGGCTCGCATCAACAAGCTTATGAGCTTGTAAGTCGAGGCAAACAGAGGAGTGTGCCCACTGTTACAGACCTTGAGCAGATTGCCCATTGATTATTCCTGAGCTACTCAGCAGCATAATTAAAGTCATTGCTTCGCTCAGATCTGCATGCGTCACATACCTTCACCTATTTGGCTGCAGTTTCTGTTCGTCTCTGCTGAATATTTCTGTCTGACTTCAGCGAGGCCTGAAGGTGCTTTCTGAAATGCCAGAAAGGCGCCTTGTTGTTGTTGTTGTTAAAAGCAGTGAAACCCTGCCTCTGGCAACTACAGAATTATTGAATAGTTAAAAAATGCCTCTTCTGCTTCTCATATTCTATGGAGCATTTTGTACAAGTGCTATAGTTTGCATGTTCTTCTGTATTTTTATTTTCACAGTTTGATCTGCTCAGATTTGCCCAACTTTTTTTTGCCATCACCTTGGAAACACCTCAAGGTCTCACTATGTTTCGAACACAGACACTTTATTCTTCTGCAGCTAATAGGACCAGTATGAACAACATCTTGGCAACAGAGATGCTTTATTTAGTTCAAGACAACAGTAAGACAACCTGCACACTTTGCTTGTAGACCGTGCTGCGGCTTATGTTGTTGTTGCTTATGTGTTCAGCTGAACAAACCACTGCACGGTATGTAAAACATGGGTCACTCTGTGTGCTGGTAGTTTTATATTTTCTGAAATCCAAAGTCACAGATAATGGGTGCCATTGGATACTCGAATTGTTATTGTGCCTAGGAGTTTCCTTGTGGGACCTGCCCAAAAATGTGAGTGTACAGCTGCTTTCAGACATTCGCAGGAAGCCTGAATTTATCTAGAAATTACCTGAGCCTTCATGTGAGCATGCAAATTTCTGAGCCACACAGCCCAGAGATTACACTGATTTTATCCTGTCATCTCCTAGTACAAATATCGGGTAATGTCAGAAAGTGATCTCCACTGTGTTACATCATTGCTCAAGCACGCTCCACACAGGCACCAATGCCCCTTGCTGAAATTAGGTTTCCCTATGTGAGAACATGTCTTACTCGGACAATCTCCTGTTGTGTGGGTGAGAGCAGAACTCTGCACAATGTCAGGACCAGATTCTTCCAACATTGTCTTGAGTTTAGACATGAAAACTTTTGGGCTTCTGTCCGTCAAATAAAAAATCTGAGTTACCTTGATGTAACAGCATGTTACTAGCCTGACTACACAACAAGCCCTCAGAGGTTCCCAGGAGGTATCAGGCTTCATCTGATGATTACAGACTGGTCATCTGCTGCAGTGATGCTGCTATAATCTGGACAGCTGCAATGTATTTCTCTGGTCCTCCCAGAGTGACCAGTGGCCTGTGAATAGTCTGGGATTGTCCTATTTGGGTGAGTTTGTAGCATTAGGGAGGGTTGTAGAGCAGCTGGGCTTATGCAAAGCTTTTGGCAGTCGCTGATTCAGTTTCCCCTGCATCAGGATGACACATGACAGCGGTGGCATGGAGGGAGAGAGAGTGTGCACAGGCATCCTGTTGAACCTCTGGATTACCACAACCTATTGTTGCTCTAACGTTCACGCAGGAAGTTTTTCATCACGGTTAATAGGTCAAACTGTATAGGTTAGGCCTCAATAAAAGAGCTACGCAGCCAAAGAGGTGCTTTGTCTTTGTGTCCATGTGAATGGTCAATATGTCACCCTGTTCTTCAGGGGACTGTGAAAGAACAAGTTATTCAAAGGCAGGTGAGCCTCTTGAATGCTTTAATATTACTTTATTTTTTACAGTATTATCATTTGCAAAGGAAGCCCAAAGGTTGCACTGGTAATCACAAATATTTTATATCTAAAAAGGCAAATCTTCATGATAAACAGTATTTTTAAGGTGTGGGCTATGCAGCAGTCTGAGATTGTGTCTATTATTAATTTGAATTGGTTACATGGTCTCACTATAAGTACTAATATGGTTTTGCTGCAATAAATTGCCTACACTGATGCACTGAACATTGATATTAAGATGCAATATATACAACTTGGTTGCATATTTATTAGGCATCCTGAACTAAACTGTGCTATTGTTCACTCTATTTGCATCATTGAAATACATTATATATTTCAGTCCCTTACCAAATCAGTTTATGTAGTTACATTTTTTTAAAAAGCCTCCTCTAATCAGTTCGATTAAAATAAAAGATATCAGAATTCATTTCTGCTTGTTGATAATTAGGTCGTGGTGCATTAAATGAACATTCAACGCTCTGTGTGATCTACACTTCAATAAACAACAGTTATGTTTTTCCTTAACATGAAACAGGAAATAATAATCAATTTCATATTTTTGAGATGTGTCCCACATAACTTCTTTACAATTTTATCTTGAGGTTCCACAGTTTTACAAACAACTCTCCAAAATCCGAAGTATTTCCTAACGGGGCTTTTTTTCTGCTGAGTTTGTTTGTAAAGTCTTTGCCATGTTTAATTATCTGCTTGTCTCTTGACCTACATTTTATTTTAACTAACTGAAGGTGCTGTTGTGACTCATTTCCATCCTGCAGTGCATTTAATGCAATTATTCATTTATTTCAAAATTTCATCATTTTCAGATTCAAGTGTCTGTCTTTTGTTTTGTACTATTTTTAGTCTAGTTTTACCTGAGTGACACTAATAGAACCCGATCTTATTAAGTGTCAGACTAAATTACAGACCTTCAGCTGAGCTGAACCTTTGTAGGGCGTTTTGTTGACTGCTGAATGTTTAAGCCAGTGCACCATGTGTGTTTACAGTGACGCTGAGTGATCGCATAATATCTAACCTGTTTATTTCATCAGGTCATAAAGAGAAGCTGAATAAATCTTTTATAAGTGCTGCTTAAAATATGCAACTTGGAAGTGGATCCAAAATGGAACGGGCTGTCGAAAAACAAAAACTGAGCATTATCACCCACATTAAGGAGGTTTTATTGCAGGACTGTTGTGTTAGACTCATCATATTTGGCTATGTGTCCCTAATAAACTGTCAACTTATTAACGTATCAGCACATTCATATTTCTAGTGTAATCCTAGCCCATGTCTAAACAAACAAAACAAGGTGCCAGTGCAACTAAAAATAGAAAATACAGCAGATTGAGAACTTATTCTACAATTTAACGAGAGGGGATAAAACAGTTTATTTTTATACACGACAAAGCCTCATTTTAAGAATCTGTTCATTTTTACAGCATTAATAGTCTGTGTGATTGAGCAGTGTGGCAGATCAGTAGATGATTTGGTACGTGTGGTCACACCACGTACTTTATCTGTCCACCTGTGTTGTAGGACAGCCCAGTCTGACCGCCGCTCCCTCTCTCAAACGTTTTTGTTCTCCTCAGTTTTTCCTCCATAATATCATTAGGACTCATTAAAGGTGGATTCCAGATGTTGTGGGTTCAAGCTCACAGCCAGATGCAAACAATAAAAACTTGGCAGCGGTTGGTTTTTGAAAGCCTTCGGTGCTTTGATGTCTTGCTCGTTGCTTAAACCTGTTGGTGAATTAAATGGGATTAAATGTCACTGGCTTTATTTGCTGCGTAACAGGATTGCATACCAGCCACTGTGTTGCCTAACAAGTGGGTACAGTAGTCCACCGTCTGACACATTATTCATTTCTCAGAGGCTTCTTAAAACATTTTATTTTGTTTGTTTTTCTTGGGTGGGGTCTAATTTAGGACTAGATACAGTATAGTTGTGTTTGATAGCTGTCGACTTGTGTTGATATGGTTGTCGACAGTGGGTGACACTGCCCAGCTGTGCCTGTTTGTCTCTTTAACCCCATAATACAACAGAAATGTTGTGATGTAGAATTTTTGCCACTGGCTCTTTTTTTTTTTTAAAATTGATTTTTACTTTTTCCTCTTTCTGTTGATTGTTTTTATCTTTCAGTTCACGCTCACAGACTAAAAGATACATTGAATAAGATTAGTTTTTTTAAGTAGCATTATTCTTAGTACATAATTACATGCATTTATACTCCATGTAACATCCGCAGGTTCAACGTGTGATGTCTTTGTATTATGTATTAGGTGCACTGTCCTACTACATGGTCAGTAAAACATTCAGTAGACATAGACACCTGTCTCTCAGGTATCTTCTGCAGTAAACCAGAAGCATCTTCATCAGTTTAATGTTGTAATTTAATGATTATTCATTAGAAAAAGCCACATCCTCTTGAATGATCCTCTGTGAGTGAGGGCAAGAGTCTGCACTTCATTAAATGAATTGGTTTCGTAATTTAGCTAGATTAAGAAAATGGCAGTCTTCCACGTTAAATATCCTGAGTGCTACAGCAGCAGGGCATCATTTTAAAGCCTTCTTCCTAATCTCAACCCTCCCTAAGTCCTAAAGCCTCCTCTTCTGAAGGAGCAAAGAGAGTCTTTACCGTCACAAAAGTCATATTCTATAAAAAATATATGTGGCATATATCTCCAAGAATAATCTGTCTGCATTTGTGGAAATCACGTCTTTGTTGCTCTTTGTAAAATGTCCTCTGCCAAGCAAGTCACAGCACAGCAAATGTTCTTCCTGTTCACTGCAGGCTCGCACGCTGGTGATGAAGCTGTCTTGTCAAAAGGGTCCTGACGGCAATTTCACACAATGTATGTGAGAATTTCACGCATTAGATAAAATCGAGTTTTAGGTTTTATTTCATTGGAGGTGTGTGATTGAAAGAGGCTTTGATTTAAACGGTGAACCACAGCAGTGGTGCAGTTTGCTTTTGAATTCGTCAAAGGCCTCCTGGGTGCGTCTTTTGTCCTCATGCCTGCACTTAGAGCTGTGTCACATTTTTTCACTTCACAATTTGCCATCTGTGCCATCCGTTATCTCTTGTTTCAATTGATCCATTGGTCTCTTTGTCAGAGTTCTCACCACCAAACTATTGGGGGCGTGACCAAGGCAGCATTTAGCTTACCCTGTGTCAGCAGGAGTTTAGTTTGTGTGCCTGTTTATGGTCGGTCAAATGATCATTGTGCTTTTTATAATAAGAAAGTAACCTTCACCTGCTGTTATTGGTCCTGGTTAGGGTGTAATGTATTGCATAAACCTCCAGGACTTTTCATAATGCTGCTTGACATTGTACCATTCAGTGCCACAAATGTGAGGCCCACATGTGACCTGACTAACAGTAACTGTGTCTCTGTCTGTGGAAGCTAAAGCAGATTATTGTAGTAGTTTGACCTGCCAATCTGTCTAAAGACATCCACTTCACGTCAGGTCAGCAGACACTCAGCAAGAACAATTTAAGGGTCTAGATCAAATGAAAAACATAGTATTACTAGATTCAACCAGATGAGAAACGGGATCTGAAATCAAAATGTGCTTTTACCAGTGAACAAAAGTATACTGACATCTTTTAAATCAGTCATTTTTAACTGGTGTTTTTTTGCTTAGAGTAGTATGTGCTCTATCATGCTGAATCTTTGTCATTGCTAATCTGTTATTACAGACTCTCTGAGTTCAGCAAGCCTTTGTTGCATGCTATGCCCATCCCATAATTCCTGTCATCTCTCTGCTGTCAGATGTACAATAAAGGGATAAATGGATAAAATGTCACAAAAAATATTTTCTCAATGCAGCTAGATGGTTTTATTCCCCGCTAGGACGAGCCAAAAAATGTTTTTCAAAAAGAGAGAGCAGCTGTAAGAAAATTTTAAATGATGCAGATGACAAAAAACATTTCTTTGTGCAATATGTCTACACAAAGACAAAAATTACTTTAGCAGGTAAATCTCATTCAATGTGGTGCCCACATCATACCAATCCTGTGCAAGTATCTGGTAATTAATTTCCATTGATCGTGTAATCACAGAGAATTACATTAAATTACTTAATGATACACAATGCGAGTCATTTGCTCCGCTGAAATGGGATTTTACAGACTGGCGCTGAATGTCATCTGAAAACATCCTCATCGTGTATTTATGCTTTTGTGGGTTTTCTTTTTAATCTGGTTACTGTTTGATGCTCCCAATATAATTGTAGCACAAATTGTGTTATTGAACATTGGTGATGATGTGTAATGTTGAATCTTTGTGCAGTGTAAAACCACTGATTTAATTTCAGTATGTAAAACATGTAATTAGGATTTAACAGGAAAAACTTTTTTTTCCGTCATTCGCTCTGCATGTACAGTAACTTGTAGAGATACTAAGTAATATGTCTGTGTTAAGGTGTTGTACTTTCAATCAGCATTTTGCAAGGAGACGCTGCTGTCTACTGAAATAATTTTGCCTGTTGAGACAAACGTTGGCTTAGAATGTGTCGCTGTGCGCAGTTAATTGGATAAACACAGGTTATTCAACAAGTAATGAGCTGGAAATGTTGAACATCTTCACTCACATGTATATTTTAGGTGTTTTTTGTTTTGTGTTATGGAGTTAAAATGACTAAATGATTTAATTTTATCTTGTGTTACACAGCTGATCTAATGATAAATAAAGGCCAAGTTCGTTTTGCGTAACTGCTTAGCACTATTTAATAAAATGATCTGACTAGAGATGATTCTTGTAAGTTTTCACTGAAATAGCATAAACAAGTTGTAAATATGATTTGCTCGCAGATGCTTTTGGCAGAATAACAATGAAAACCAAGCTGCTGAAGGATCTTTTATTTAAAAAGCTTCTCAGTGCAGCTTCATTTTGCAGTGATGGAAATAATTACATAGAAAAAATGGTCATCAGGTGTGTAATTGAGCTTACTTGGCAAAAGTTACATATATAATGTGACGTTAATTTAATGTAGCTGCCATTTGAATGATGATAAGCCAGACTGACTGGCACTTACCCACTTACTGTTGCAGCCTTTTTTGCTTTTTGCCTTCAAACACCAATCCTCAGAAACTTAAATCTCGCAGAAAAAGCCCACAATATTTTGCCAGCTGACCTTGGGAATTACACATTCATATATACTTTTCTTGTTCTGACAGCTAAAATACAACATTTCTATTAAAAAATATTCCTCCACATATCCAAAAGGCAAATTCTTCTTTAAATTGTTGTTAGACCCATGTGGATAGTCATGTAACTATTTCCTACATTACATTTAAGCCACTAGATTATGGTGGTGTTGTCAGTAGTTGTTTAGCCTACCACAGAGAAGCTGTAATGCATGGCCTTGCCATGTTGTATTGATCAGATTGTTTATTAAAATTCACCTTCTGAGTAAGAATAGTGAGTTTTAGGTGAGAGGAGAAGGCACTGTGTCTGATTCCAGCAAGTTTTTTATTATTTGAGAAAACTGCCTTTTCTAACTGCTAAAAAAATAAGCGCTGCTCGTAAATAGGTCTTGCACAAAGCAATTATGTAATGATGACACAATATAGCCCTAATTATCGTAACATGAAAACGTACCTGCATTAAAACAATCATTCCAAGATACAAATTTGCCCCTTGGGGGATCAATAAAGGCTTACCTTACCGACAGAGCGATGTAAATGCTTAGGACACGCATCGCTGCTGTATTGTCTCCAGGAAATGTGCCTGGTCCTAGTGTATCCGTCCCTCACAGTGCGCTGTCAGCCAGAGTTAGCATCGCCTTTGCAGATCAGTAGCACAGAAACACCATCCTCTTCTCTCAGGAGTGAGCACATATTGTCGGTAAGAGAGCTGCATCTCCCCTGCATCAACACTATTTTCTAAGCCAGCCCTAAATATGTCACTCGCTGCAGCTGTTTTGCAGCCGCCAGCTACATCAGAGCTCTGTCTGCGGCTGCGATGCTTGTCAGGCCAACTAGCACACAAAGCTGCAAAAGGCCCAACAAACCATCCTGAAAGTCATAGCTTTGTCATCCCTGTGAATATTACTGTCAAAACATTTATCATAAGTCATTTGAAACTATTTGGATTCACTGTGTGGCTTAAAGATGGAGAATGATGTTCAATACAGTTACTAAAAGTTACTCCAGCTACACCTACACATTATCCAGTTCATGGTTGTAGGAGATTCTCTATTGTTATAGATTTTGGTTTTTTATATTGTAATAATATGTTGTGCTTCTATAAATACTATTAAAAGCATCCAGATCCTCATTAAAAATCTACTTTGGGAGGAGAGAAAAAAAGCCAAAATGGCAATTTTATAAAGCACAAATGAAATCTGATTATTAAAAAAAACAGGGAAAAAATATGTTTATTACTAATTAGTGGCAGAGAGAGAAAAGCAAGACATCTTGTCTTGTTACATAATTTATTTATATGGATTTATTTTAGTTTTTTTAATAAACAGCACACTTTTCTCTTTCTGTTTCTCACAGTGAATAAGCACAAACCATGGATCGAGACGACATACCACGGAATCGTAACAGAAAACGATGACAAAGTACTTCTGGATCCTCCTCTAATTGCACTGGACAAGGACGCTCCTCTACGCTATGCAGGTGAGCGAGGAGGTTCAACACTACTGCACTTTTCCTCCCTCAGCATAATATTAATCTCCCGTCATTTCAAGAGAAAACAAACTAATTCCTCTGTGCCATTAAAGCTTTGAGATCATGTAACGCGTGACGAATGAACAAAAGCTGCTCATGTATGAATAATTTGAGTTTCATTCCAAGGTCATTCATTTGTATGTTTAAACTCATGCAGTTGTTTCCTAATGGGTTGTTATTAGTGTAAAGGAAAAAAATTATGGATGTGCAACCTTAAATGTGCAGCATCATGCTTTGAAGCACTTATTCTGGCCTGTATTTAAGATTATATGCTCACATCAAATGATCACTGGCTCAGTAGTGAAGGAGTGCTGCATAAAGATTTCATGCACTTCTCACTTTTTGTATGACACACTTGTAATGCTGACATACTGCAGAGCTGTGTAACCTCCACATTGGCCCTTTTGAAATTCAGATCTAAATACTCTTAAATGTTTCTCACTCCTGTTGGAGAGACACAATTAGTGTGTTTTATGTACCAAGGCTGCATTAGCTCTGGGTTTTTAATCACATTGCGATTGACTTTGGCCAGGATTCAAAACTCCACAGCACTGGGAACCGTTTCCCACATTTTCACATCACATGCGTCATGTGATCCTTTGTCTGCTCCTCCCTTCACACTCGACACTGTCACTCTGTTATATGACCACTTTTATCTCAGATTACATCTCCTGATTTAGCAGAAAAGGCTTTAACAGCCTCGTGCCTGTCAGAAGATGCACTGTTCTCCACCTTGTGTGGGATGCAGTCGTTCTTCAGAACTAATCAGATGCGCACACACTTTAAGGTGGACAGCTTCAGCGAGAACTTTTGAAGAACATGGTATTACATAATATTGTTATTGTCTGCATGATGTTAGTCTCCTTTCACAGTAAATTATCATTGAATACGGAGCTCAGTGCATCCTCTTCCTTCAGCTGGGGCTCTGTTTATCATGAGCAGGGCTTTGCAAACGGGCTGTGTATCCCTGTGAACTAGCTCTCTCTAGGCAGAGCAAGAAATCTGGCTTCACGTGGCAGCAGGGCTGACCAGCTCTCTCTCTTTGTTGGTATGCCAACAAACAGGGTTCACTGTAAAGCTGACCCACAGGTTCGCCCAAAAGCCCAATCAAGGGCTCAGATCAGCGAGAAGAGCTGAACACCGTTTGAGTTAGCGTGGATCAGGAGGGAGTACTGTGTGTCTTTTTGTGTGTTGGTGCTGATCTGTGTGGTAAGTTCAGTCAGGGTGATTAGAGCTGAAATACTTGAGCCCTCACAAACTTGAAAACCAGCTCAGTGTTCATGGTTGACTGTGCTATTAAAATAAGTGAGGAACACAATGCAGCAAAGAGTTACACGCCATGTCTGGGCTTTTTTATTCACAGACAGTGAACGGCGGAAGTAATCCTTCTTCCTAACAGATCAGCTTCCATACAGCATATGCAAAATATACTCTACTTTATAGTTTTTATCCAGACCTGGTTGTTAAATAACTACTGCAGCTCAAGACTGTAACCTCAGTATGTAACAATCACTGTAATAGCTGAGGGGCCAGTTTGACCAGTGAAGAGCTGAGGAATTCCCAAAGCTGTGGTGTAAGCAGATCATTAGAGCTGTGGCGAACACGGAGCCCCACAACTCCCAATGCATGACTGGCCTTGAACAGCAGCCCTTAATGTGAAATCCATGTCTGATTGTTTATTTGGTGAAAACAAAATTTCCAACTCACTGTTTGCTTTGAAAGGACTTCTAAGCAGGAAAGGACTTAATAAATCATTGTTATATTACTTGTGTGCTCTACAGATCTTGTTCTTAAAGTACGTTTTGTAATTTAAATTTTTTAAACAAAGGGTTTAAATCAACCCACCAGCTAGTTTCCAGACGTACGCAGCTTCTGTTTGTTGGAATTTGACAGTCTGTCACTTTTTCACTAGTTGTTTCTTCTAAAAGAATTTGCTGAGCTATTAATAAAACTGCAAAGACCTTGACACAACCAGCTCCTCATAAATGTTTTAATTCATCCTTCCCTCCAACTGGCAGAAAGCGTTTGCATAAATTTGCAATGAATTTAAGTTTTTGTGGTTTTTGTAAGTTTCCACCCTGTCCTCTCTGTGTTTTCTCTGGGTTTCTAACTCTTCTTTTAACTGATCTCAGTTTATCTTGTCTCCCTTCCTTGTAGAGAGTTTTGAGGTGACCCTCACTGAAGAAGGTGAACTTGGGCTCTTTTTTCTGCCTTGTGCTTAGTTGTTATTATTAACCCACTAACGCTAAAACAGCATCCACACTCTTACACAGAACCTCCCGCCCATGCTCTGTAATCTCCCCATTTGGTTTTCTCAACTTTACGTTTTTCTCACCCTGAATTCTTTGGAGTTCCTACAGCTGGATGAAAAGTGTGATGTGGGGCTGACTGTTCTTAGAAATATCTGTGCATGAGACATCCATTGCAGTTTGCAGACCCTAACAGTTTTTCAGCTGACACCAGGAAACACAATGCTGCTTAAAAGTTCTCAGTCACTTTGCTGCCAGTCTTTTCAATAAAAGAATATGGACGGCTAACAAATTTTACACCATAATAAATATATATTAATAAATGTTTT
>OMLM01005140.1:139595-174750 GCA_900302695.1 Helostoma temminkii
GTTTTATATTTTATAAATATATAAAATGACACATAACCCTTTCAAGATAATTGGATAAGAAATTAACACTAAAATGTACATTTTCAGAAGAAATATATATTAATAGAAGATCAACAGAACATCCTAAAGGCACCAACATCAGCATCAGTTCTGTGCAGCTACAGTGACTCCTGTGGACCTTTCTGATATTTAAACCTTTCAATGAAAGCTGCTGAGATTGTTAACTAATGCAAACTCTCTCTGCTGCAAAGTTTCTGTTGTTGCATCTTTGCCTCAGTGGATCTCTTGAGTTAATTCTCCACCACTAATCTCTACCATTAGCATGGCTGCAGTTGTCATTTGATGTGGATGTCAAGCAAGTTGATATTTCTAACCCCAGTTCTCATCCAGTACTTTTTGTTTGAATACTGTTATTGTGCTGGTTTGGTTTTTTGGTCTATGATTTTATTATTTCATTTGGATTCATTTTGCAGTATTTTTTTGGGGAGAGGCAAGATTACACAGGAAGACTTTCTTTAATTTTGAAAAATATTATTGTAGCCGTTTTCTGAGGTTTTTTTTATTCTTTCACAGTGTTTTGGGGGTTTTGATGGCTGAATTGGTGCTGCATCACCTTATCACAATGGTCTCTATAATAAAGATTTTCAATTTTGCTTTAATTTCTTTTTTGTTAATTATGTTCTCTCATAAGATAGGTTGTAATTTTGTTCATCACAGACATAAATGATCTTCGCTTCAAATACTTTTCTCTCTGTACTTATATTTTGATCTTGGTTTTATGACTTTCATTTTAAAATATCTTAAGTACTCCTGTGAAATGCCTGTCCACATCTTTTCGGTTTCTGCCTGCATGACTGGATGCAATGTTTTCAAGTGGCTTGGAAAAGGCACTTTGTCTACTGATATTAAAAACCCCACACCCTCTCCCGACTGCCCCAACTACTCACCCATATGACAGTGCTTTTGGGCTTCCTCCACAGACACCACCCTCCCTAATCTACAACTCCCTGGCTCCCAAAATCTGTGGCTGAACTTTTTTTTTTCTTTTTTTGCGTGAATTTATAATTTTGTTGTTAACATTTTGTTTTATTTGAACCAAAACTTTTAACACCTGTCCTCACTTATTCTAAGAAAACTCTCCTTTGGCTCTTGACGTGTTCAGGTGAAATTTGCGGCTTCAGGATCCATGGACAGAATGTCCCCTTCGAGGCAGTGGTCCTGGACAAGTCCACTGGCGAGGGCGTCATCCGGGCCAAGGACAAACTGGACTGTGAACTTCAGAAGGAGCACACCTTCACCATCCAAGCCTACGACTGTGGAGAGGGTCCCGATGGTGCCAACATGAAGAAATCCCACAAGTGAGTCAGCCTTTCCCAGGTCACAAGCCTCAGTACCCTGAGTTAAAACAATAAAACAGTCTGTCTCATAGCAAATGATTATACATTCAAAATATGTTTTGTTTGATAATGAAAATAATCATTTGTTTCAGCTATTATAAATACCAGTTTCATAATGAACAGTTAATGTTTTAAAGTGCCGCTTGACTCACTAGAATTTTACTTCTCCGCGTACATGAGATTCACTAAACCTGCCAAATTATTATTTAAGTCCTCTGTTAAAAAGGTATATACTAAGTCAGTATGAAGGTGAAATGAACTTGAACTCAAAGGCTGTACAACTTATTTTTCCTTGTTGTGTTGTGGACAAACGAAATCAAACTACAGAATAATTTTGAATGGAAAAGAACTTATGACCAGGCCTTATATCATATTAAGTGTGACAATAGGGTACACTGTGGTGAAAACAAAGTGCTATTGCTGATTGAAAAAACAAACCTCCTAACTAGAACATGTCCATGTCAGGGCCACTGTCCACATCCAGGTGAACGACATAAACGAGTATTCACCAGTGTTCAAAGAGAAATCCTACAAAGCCACCGTCATCGAGGGAAAGAAGTATGACAGCATCCTGAAGGTGGAGGCAGTGGACGCCGACTGCTCATTCCAGTTCAGCCAAATCTGCAACTACGAGATCGTCACCCCTGATGTGCCCTTCACCATAGACAAGGATGGTAAGGACCTCCAAGTTGGAACAAGCTGCAACGCATTTCTGAGAATTATGATTATATTGACACACATCACACCGTCTATTGATCCGTGTAAACAATGATTCTGCAAGACCATCATTTATAATTCACCACAGCATGCGAGACAGTGATGGTCTCCTTCAAATGTCATCCACGTTGGTCAGTGATTCGTGCCCGACTGTTGGATTATTTATCTTTGTTCCTTGTAAAACAAGATTAAAGATCCAGTGGAAAAAGACACGAGATAACTGAGCTCAGCTGATGTGATGCAGAATCTGATTAAAAAGGAAATATGGATAGGTGATAATGTGAGGCGGACAATCGGAGAGGATACATAACGTTGGTGGCTGTGACAGCTAATTAGTGTTTGAGGTGGAAATAAGACGTGGAGATGAGATCTGATTGTAGTCATGCAAATTCCACCACTTTTATTCCTCCACTTGCTTACACAGACCAGATTGCTCACACAATGTTGTTAATGCTCTTAGCATAGCATCTCAAGCAGAAATATAAAAATCAGAATATAGAATGACACTCTTTTTATTTGCTTAGGCTTCATCAAGAACACAGAGAAACTGAGCTATGGCAAGGAACACATGTATAAGCTGACTGTGACCGCCTACGACTGTGGAAAGAACCGTGCCTCTGAGGACGTGCTGGTCAAGATCAGTGTCAAACCCACCTGCAAACCCAGCTGGCAAGGTATCAAAGCTCTCCTCCAATTGCTGTAGCTTGCCAACCATCTCTGGTTAGGTGTGTCTTTGTTGCACCAATGAAACAAACGAAACAAAACAAAAAGGCTACCATTATCAAAAATGCTATTTGACTCCTTTAAACTATAAGGCCTTTGAAATACTCATTGTACTTCTTTAAGAGTAATTAGTACTTACAGGCCCTGTGTTGAATGCTCACCTGTTATTAGTGCTGCGTTTAAGAACTGCTTTCCTGCCTCTCTTCCTCTTTCAGGCTTTAATAAAAGGATTGAATATGAGCCTGGCACAGGCAGCCTGGCCCTTTTCCCCAGCATGCACTTGGAGACCTGTGACGAGCCAATCACCTCCATCCGGGCCAGTATTGAACTGGAAACCAATCATATTGGCAAGGGCTGCGACCGTGACACATACTCTGAGAAGTCGTTACACAAGCTGTGTGGTGAGTAACTGCACAAGAAAAAGTTTATAGTCAGTAGCTGGAATCTTAAGGCTTAATGTAACTGCTTGTGTCCTCTTTGACTGTTTTTCAGGAGCCAGCTCCGGCACAGTGGAGCTCCTTCCTGCACCTAGCAGCTCTGCCAACTGGACGGTAGGACTTCCCACTGATAACGGGCATGACAGTGACCAGGTCTTTGAGTTCAATGGTACCCAGGCCATCAAGGTGCCAGATGGCATGGTGAGCACCAGCCTGAAGGAGCCCTTCACCATCTCTGTGTGGATGAGACATGGCCCTGGGGCCCATGAGAAGGAGACAATCCTCTGCAACTCTGACAAGACAGGTAACTAATATAGGGAAGAGTAAAATCATTCAACCCATCTAGATGTGTTGAATTTCCAAGTGGTCTGGAAAATTCCCAAGTTGGTAAACTGTAAAAACACTTGGTGATAATTAATAATTTAGTTGAGGAGGTTGATCAGGTGGTGCAATAATTGCAGGATTCAGCCCCTGATTGGAAATGATCATTGTAGACATTATTTTAAGTTAATAATGTAAATGACTATTAAGTTATAAGTTATATTCACATAATCTTTTCATGAAAAATATGGTAATTCCTATGTGTATTTAAACCTTTGACAGGTAGTTTATCCGTTGTCTACTGAAGGTGTCACAACATTTTATTCTCATTGTTGCTGCACACGCGATGTCTGAAAATATGCTTTTAGCCAAAGACATTGTAACTTCTGTCTGTTGTTAGTGTTTCTGCTCCACTGGCTGACTGACTCATGGAAACACATTACTTCCTGTATTGTCTTTGTCACGTCTGCTGAGTGCTGGCTGACCTTTCCATTTTTGTCACTAGTAGTAGAATATGTGGATGGTCACAAGCCCCTCGATCGTATTGACTGTAAAGTCTGTACCATGATGTGAGACGGAGGCAGTTCATCAGCTTCTGTCTGATGCTTATATAAGTGGGATTACATCAGAACATCTGCGCCCTGGACAGGAAGCGTCCACACGCATGATCTCGGCACCATTCGTGACCTCCATTCTAAATACGAGACTCCAGTTAATTCTGCTTTAGCAGCGAGTTCAGTTTCACCCAAGGCACAGATTTTACTGTAGTCCCGTTTAAAGCACATGACATGATATGAGTGATTTTTGTAATATATTTTAATAGATTAAATACAGATAGAAACACTCTGTAAATCTTTGAGTTTTGTCAAGGATTAACAAGCACCTATATGATTCAATTTCCAAGGTAGTTTTTTTAATATTATCAGTTTGTTAAAACTGGCTTCAAAAACCTGTCAATGCATAGTTCTGTCATTAATGAAGCATAATGGGCTAATGACAAATAATTTAAATAATTTATAATATTCACAAGTATATTTACTGCTCTCTTTTGTGTTGTCATCAGTGCTAACACCAGTAAATATCTTATTTCAGTCATGTGTTGGGGCTGTTAATTAAAGCCCATCATCAGAATATTCACAGTTATACAGCTTCTATAACCTGATCATATTCTGCTCTACAGAGATGAACAGGCACCACTACTCGCTCTATGTTCACAACTGTAGGCTGATCCTCCTCCTCCGCCAGGATCCATCAGAGGCTGAGAACTACAAACCAGCAGAGTTTCACTGGAAACTCGACCAGGTCAGATGCTTCCACTACCAAACTTGGTTTAATATTAGAGAGTTGGAGCCTGCATCAGCATGCTTTCATTACAGCGTGTTAATGACTGGATTTCATGTTGCTTTCTCCCCAGGTGTGTGACAAAGAGTGGCACCATTATGTGCTGAATGTGGAGTTCCCCACTGTGTCTCTGTTTGTGGATGGGACCGCCTTTGAGCCCTTCCTGGTCACCGAGGACTACCCACTGCACGCCTCCAAGATTGAAACTCAGCTCACTATTGGTGCCTGCTGGCAAGGTACACTCTTTAAGAAACATTTAGGAGGAATGCTGAAAAATTAAACAGCTAATACTTGTAACATTTTGTTATTCTTTATAGTTAAATATCAAAATGATTCTCTAGTTCCACCTGATAATCTGTTATTTCTTGTCAGTCATGTGACTGGAGCTTGTGTAAAATATAAAGTGCATGTTATTTTATTGTTAGCCAGTGGAGTATTAACTCCATCTTGCAGTGTGACCTTGTATGCAGCATCTGAATCTCTCCCGCAGCTCCTCAATCTTCCCTCTTCTCTCTCCCCGCTCTCTTGTTTCTGTCCTTTACAGAAACCTCAGGACATGACAATGACACTGAGACAGTCTCTGAGCCCACCTCAGGTTGCTCAAGTCTTACCGTATTCCTCAGATATGTCCATGTGTCCACAATGCCCCACCATGCTAATTGCATCCTCATACCATTTAACTAGAATGATTCTTATACATTCTAGATGCAGAAAGATTTATTTTTCCATAACTGTAGCATGACGCAGTATGAATGACACTGGTGTGATTTTAATGCTGACTGATTATATTTTGCATTTTTGTCATTTTCTATTTATACACTCTTCACAAAATGAAATACAAGCAGAACAGAAATAGACATATAATGAGCACAAAACTGACCTGGCTGCAGATTTGTGGCGGTGCAGGCAAGCCTCTTAGAACATGACCTTGGTATCAGGAGCAGTAGCGTTTCCTTATCGGATGTCAAAGCTACATCGCATACGCACAGAAACACACACACACACACACACACACACACACACACACACACACACACACACACACGACTGGACTGTGCGACCTTGAGAAGTAGAGGTCTAGATCTGTTTCTTAGTCTGCAGTGGTGCAGTGACTCCTTACGATTTAGCAGGAGCACACAACAAAACCATTTCACCTGTGACTTGGCAGGATTTTTGCACTTTTCACAATAAGACTGAAAAACTTTTCAAATTTTGTATAATATCCTATATTATGAGCTTTGTGCAGTTTTTAAAATGGCTCCATCATGAAAGGAAAATGAAGTGATCAAAGAGGATTAATTTCATCATCTTAGATAATCCCTTTTTTGTTTCTTTTTTTGTCTTAATACCTTTTATTTCCACAGTAAAGCAGTGTTTCACCCTGTTAATGCAGATGTTGCATGTGTCTAAGGCGTATATAAGCACATCCATTATTCTCCTGTCTCGTTGTCTGAGCCTCTGGCCTTGTAAGGCATATATACTAACTTGCATGAACTTCATTCACATCAGCTTTGCACATTGAAAAGGCATGCTTGAATTCCCAGCCCAGAAAAGGTGAAGTCTGAAGAAAGTGCACTTGAGTAACTACTTTTCTATGTGTGTCACTGTTTTCTTCTCACGACCTGATGTAACCAGGTGGAAGCTCTCGAATGGCACAGTTTTTCCGGGGGAACCTTGCAGGGCTGATGATCCGCTCTGGCAAGCTGGAGAATAAGAAGGTGATCGACTGTTTGTACACCTGCAAGGAGGGTCTTGACGTGCAGCTGCCCGAGGAGGTAGCTTCAGCTGTTAAGGTGAGGAAGAAAAGTGTTGAGACAGAAATATAATGCACAAATGCACTTGGGCATGATGAAGATGTTTTGGATGGTTTTAGATGTTTGGATTTGAATCAGAAATGGCTTTAACAGTTTGTTGAGGTGAGGAGATGGATGGTACATTGGTACAAATCCCAAAGTTGATACCCACAGCAAAATTATTTTTAAAAAAAGCTTTAAAACATAGCATGACGGTAACATACTGTATATGGGCTGAATATAGAGACCTAGTACAACTGCTTTTTATGTGATGCATGTTAAATCAAACTAGCATGACGTTGTTTTAATAATTACAGACAAGCTTACCTCAAATCACACTTGGCGTCATCTTATTTTCTTCTTTCAGGTGGAGTTCAACCCCAACCAGTCCTCCCTGACAGTGGAGGGTGATGATGTTGATGCATTTGACAAGGTCATGCAGCACATCTCCTACTTGAACTCCCGCCAGTTCCCAACCCCAGGCATCAGGCACCTCCGCATCTCCACAACCGTCAAGTAAGTAGCAGAAGCCAAAAATACTTCACCGGTGGTTGTGAACTCTTTAGTTGTGTCACCTCATCTGTCAGTCAGCAGCAGCCTAATAGACATTCGGAGCAGGTTTGAGGTAAAATAGAGGTCAGCATTTCCATAACAAAGAGACTAAACAGGAGATGTTGAAGAATGGAAGAGCTGTTGTCTTATTCTCTTTGATATAGAATTTTATTACAATAATGTATTCAGAGACTGAAAGAAAACAATTGCAGGTGATGAAATGAAAAACTCTCTTATGTAGTGATTTCTTTTACAGTTGTGCAGGTTAGGGTTTTAACCCCTGCATTTATATTGCTGTTCCTTACAAGGTGGATTGGATTCAATCACATTCGTGTTTGTTAATGATAAACATGACAAATGTATCTCATTGCTATTGGCCACATCACCCTGCCTCAGTTGGACATGTGTACGGAGGAAGGACAAATTCAAGATGCTGCTTTCGTCCTTAAAAGCCGAACCTGCAACCTCATCTGGGTGTACAATCTTAAATCTTCCCACAGGTGCTTCAACGAGGAATCCTGCGTAACGGTGCCAGATGCTGAAGGTTATGTTATGGTGCTGCAGCCCGAAGAACCAAAGATCAGCCTGAGTGGCATTGACCACTTTGCACGAAGCGCTGCTGAATTCGAGAGCCAGGAAGGTGTGACGCTGTTCCCCGAGCTGCGGATCGTGAGCACCATCACTCGCGAGGTGGAGGCTGATGCTGATTCTGAAGCTGCAGAGGGAGCTGATGACGACCCCACAGGTACTTAAATAACCCCCTATCATATTATTGTTGCCATATAAAGAGCAGTGTGATATAGATGATGCTTCATACATTACATTTAATTAACTTGGAATGGTACCACAGATACAATGACTGCACAGTTGATAGCGGTGTACATATACAGTAAGTGGTGAGGATTATGCCTTGAGGACAAAGGGATTGGACAGATACAGTGAGAGAGAAAATAGATAAGTTGTTTACTACTATATGGGAGGGGTCATTTGACCAGCCATGCCATCTGTTAGGCTTGTACATGGGCTTAGAGGACGAGAGACAATAGACCTGCTCCGAGGTCGACACAGATACAGGCAGATACGATGTCCTGTGGTGAGCAGCAGAACATATGGGACAAAAGAGCTTACAGGGATCTGGGCTATTACCTGTATTAACCTGCCCCACCTTACACAGCAAACAAGAAGAGTCACAGTAGATGATTAAGAATCACTGAGCAGGAGATTCCCCGAAGTCAGGAGCCACAAACTGTATGGCATGATAACATAATCAGTTTAGTAAGCAAAACTGGGCTATAGTGTAATTATAAAATTAATCATTGAATCCACTAATGTTTAACACATTTAAGAGCAAAGTTACCTAAAACAATAGCTTGGCATGAAAACTGACAACTGAATTTATGGCATTACCTGAGATATATACTCACACTGTCTCTGTCCTGTTCTTTAACCTCCTCTTTTAACATTTTAGATTCTATTAATTGATCTATTGAGCTCAATTTTTTCCTCTGTTCTGATGTACAAATTAAAAACCTATAATTTAAAGAATAAAATGTAGCCAGTAGGTCATTTTCTATGAACAAGAAGATATGAGTCTTTAAAGATTTATCAGAATGTGCAGAATTTGAGAAAACATTTTGGCAAGTGCACTTTTAAATTTTAGTATAAGAATGTTTTATAAATTTCCATGTTGATAGAAAAAATTAACTACATGCTCACATTACAGCCATAATAAATAAATCATCATATCATATCATACATAATGCTAATCATATAAATATAATATAAATCATATATTTGAGATAAAATGAAAAAAACTTTCTAAATCTTGTTTTCTCTGTTGTTCATGCAGTTCAAGAGACGGTGGTGTCAGAGGAGATCATGCACAACCTGGACACATGTGAAGTGACTGTAGTGGGAGACGAGCTCGATGGGGAGCATGAGAGCCTGGAGGTGGACATGTCCCAGCTGCAGCAGCGAGGCCTGGAGATGAGCTCCTCTAACCTGGGCCTCGTCATCACTGGTACGGAACAGAGCTGTCTAAACTAGTCTTCAGCCCTGATCACTAGAAATCTGACTGGCGAAGGAAAACATTGTTAAACTGTAAAATATTGAGACCTTAGAAATAATAAATATAATAATAATAAAAATATTTGATCTTATTTACTTTATATATGGGGGGATTTTAAATACTAGGAATTCAGTCAACTAGAGTAATTTGAGATCAGTTACCATCATAAAAAACATACCATACAGCTGTGGGACATTTTTTAAGGCTTCAAGTGATAGGTGATCAAATTTCTTTTTGACAAAAGCCTCTCCTCTGTGTGTTTCAGGAGTGAACACTATGGCCAACTATGAGCAGGTCCTGCACCTTATCCGTTACAAGAACTGGCACACAGAGGCTCTCTTTGACAGGAAATTCAAACTGGTCTGCTCTGAACTCAACGGTCGCTACATCAGCAACGACTTCAAGGTTGAGGTATGACTGACCATTTGTCAGTGACACATTCACTAGTTACTGAAGCAGTATACAGTAAAATACTACCGTCTAAAATAATCTGTTGACAAATGTATGCAGCTTTTTTGAAGCATGTTTTTTTTTATCCTAGGTGAATGTAATCCACACAGCCAATCCTGTGGAGCATGCAAACAATGCCATGGTGCAGCCAAACTTCATTAACCCCATCCACCATGCCTCTGTGGATCTGTCTGGTCATAACCTGGTCAATGCTCACCAGGCCTCAGGTACTGAAACATGTCAAATGGTAGAATATTCTTTTGTTTGTCCTTTTGTATTTTTATAATACAAACTGGTACTGCATCCATTTTTCACCATGACGCTCACTATTGCTATATTACACTTGTTATATTGTATATATTTGATTTTAAGATGTGATTTAAACACTGGTCATCTTGAATGTTGGTTACATTTAAGACCAAATGTTTCTTCCTTTAAATGTTTTAAAATTTCTTTAGAAGTAATGGAAAGCAAAGTTAGATTTGTCTGTTTCCTAAATTTCTTTTGCTGATGTGAAAAATTACCTGAACCCGGACTCCTAAAACATTATATGATCAGTTGCACCCCTAAAGAACATACTACTGAATCACTAAAAGTCCAAAAAACAGTTCCAACAGACTAATTCTGGTTTAACACTGAACCTTGTGCAAGGAGACATTGTTTCATGTCTACAAACTGCGACAGCAAAACTACCCACAGTTACAATAGCAAATATTATAGGCAGAGCTATTACGATGCTAGGGTAGGACAAGCCTCTCCAAAATAATCAAAAATATTTTGCTACAGTTTTGCGAATCAGTTGGATTTGCTGATTGACACCTGTAGATTAGACAAATTAGACTTTTTCTAAACAATATCACTGTGCTGGGACCAATCAAAATTGTAGTAAATACACAGAAACAACATGATACCTAATGATGAGTGATGCTTAAATGTAAATACACTATTTTAATGAAACTCTATAACCAATAGAAAAGGCTGTCTGTTAAATGTAAATGATGATTCTTACACAATCTGTTATCCACAACCTCTGAATAAAAGCTCAGCATCTAACTGCCTGTTATTATGACCAGCATGGCACTGAAATTCACTTTGCACATATGTGCATTTTGGTGCCAAGCTCACATATAGAAGAAGAGTAAGAAACGGGTGAGAAGGTGTTACTCCACTGAGAACTCTGTGATCTGTGTTGATTTATTACCGTAATTGATCCAGGTTTACCTTAATGAAATTACATGCACATGACAAAAGGATGCCTCCTCTCCAAAAAAACTATCTGTCAACCTGCCCAAGTTTGACATCCTGGACTACAGGTGCCAAACATCATAATCTAACAAGTAATCTGCTTAATTATTTTTCTGCTAACAGCGTATTTGGTATGGCAAACCTTGCTGCAGATGGTTTAGACTTTATTAACCAAAAGTAGGACACATACGAATCACTGTTTTTTAAGGGCACAAGTTTAGGGATTACACTTGTTTGCTGTCTGTGACATCTGTACAGGCGGCGCTCTGAGCACAACCTTTTATTTCCTGGCCTCAGTAATCTTCTAGGCTGTCAGGCTCTCCAAGCCTGCCACCACACAAAAGCAGCGTTTTTCTGCTAATGTGTGGCAAAATGGAGCATGATGGTAGAAGATAGGCAAAGCTGTTTAAAGGAAGACTCACAGAAAGCATTCATCTGTTTAGTAAGAGCCCTTTACTGTCAACATTAGCACAACCAGAAACTAAAGTATTTTAAATTAAAATGGATACATGGAAGCTTTCTCCTCATACAAAGCTGCAGTGGGAGTTTAATGTGCAAACTGAACATACTTCACATCTAACCTGTTCATATGTGTATGTTTGTTTGTTGTCTTCCTCACAGTTGTTCCCAGCGCTGCCACCATTGTCATTGTGGTGTGTGTGAGCTTCCTGGTGTTTATGATCATCCTGGGTGTGTTCCGCATCCGAGCTGCACACCAGCGCACCATGAGGGACCAGGAGAACGGCAAGGAGAACGAGATGGACTGGGATGACTCGGCTCTCACCATCACTGTCAACCCAATGGAGGTAAAAGCACACATTAAAATTAGGGACCATTTTTGTGGTGATTAGCCAGTGAAAAACTGTCTACTAGCTTCACTTTTTGACAAAATGTGGTTTGGTTTCAGCTTAGACATCTTTTCACATGCTAATACTCCTGCTCGTGTTGTGACTGTGTCCTAATTTCATCTGAGCTTTTATGATTGACAGCTCTGTGGGGATGTGAGCAGAAGCCTTGTTGAACAAATCTGTAGAGTGTTATCGTTCTAACAGATAGAAAAGAAACATTTGGATTATTTATGTGCAACCATCGACTGTATTGTAGATTGTGAACATTTTATAATATTTTTGTCTTCCAAATATCCTATGTGCAATTTTCTAATTAAAAAGTTCCCAGAGGTTTTGTGAGCTTGCAACTAATTTGATTTACAGAAATCAGCCTCTGTATGTACAGCAGTCTGTCATAGCACAAACCACAAAATCAAATTGCATTGTAAAAGAGCATCACATCCCCGCTAAGTGAGTAATAGGCTCGTATAAATTGGCTTCAAATTAAATTACAGTGTGGGGCACGAACACTCTTTTCAACCACAGTAAATGATGAATGGTAACTTGATAAGTTAAATACAGAATGTGTTGGTACAGTGAGCACAGAAAAGCTGGATTCAGAGCCAGATCTTTTGTTTCTCTTGCCTTTTTGTTGTCCTCAGAACCAGTTGGGTGAGTGTATTGTGTGCAGTTCGCTGACATGTGGTTACACGATGTTCAGGGGTTATTCCAGAAAGTAAACTAGTCAAACTCTGAACTTAACCCTGAACCGTAAGTTGATTAACTCTTTAAACTTGATGTGGACAAAGTGCTGTTGGGAGCAGAAGATAAAATCAACACATAAGATCAATTTATTTATAGACCTTTGTAAAATAATGAATTTTGTGATTTGCAGTTAAAAAGGCAACTACTTTGAAAGTTTGCTTAAAATATTCAGCTTCAAATTTTTCAAATTGAGCATTTAATGACTCAATTGTGTACTATATTTAAAAATGATTGATGTACTGTAAAAACATGTTAAAATGATATGCAAATGATATTCAGAATCTCACTTTAAACTAAATTTAGGCAAATTCACATCCTCAGAACGTTTTAGCAGCACGTAAAGACATATTTTCAATATGATAAATAAGAACAAATTATTGTTTATACATGCAATGTGTGTTTAAAATGGTACACAGACTTTTCTGTTTACAGTGCTTAAAGTAGTGTGTGGTAAATCAGTATTAGTATCAGCTGCCCTGATGTCTATAGCCACAGTGTTAGAAAAACAGTAGTGTAGTTCTGGAATTTGAATATAAAGTCAGATATTTCTGACAATTTTTGTTCTGTCTTTACACTGGTGATAGATTGATTAGTTTGCTATCGCTTGGGTAACAAACTAATAGGCTACTGTCAACCAGGATTAACCAGGAGGAACGCTGTTTTTTTTTTTTTTTAAACTGTAAGGACTTAAACACTTTGTAATTATAGACTCATACTCTGACTTAATGACTCAAAATGCTGTTGGAAAAAATTACATTACATCTTCACTCCACCTAACTTGTGCCTAACTTGGCACAAGTTAGGCTGCAAATGAAGATATTAATAGAACAATATGAAGGAAAGAAAGAGTCAAAGTAGAAACTACATATATAAACAAAGTGTTTAGCACTGCCAAACCTGGTAGTAGGTTTTTTTAATCTAATGTTTGTTAGATCTGTTTTTATCAGCAAATGAGTAATGATCTAAAGATGTTTATGTGTGATTCCTTTGCTTTCTGTTCCTGTGATTTCTGTTAAATGTGTTTATCTTGCCCACAGGCTACAGATCAGATTTAGCTGTGCAGCTCTTTCTGGAGCAGTTTAGGTTTGTCTTCTGTCCCTGTTAAATAAACAAATGATAATAACAAAATGTGGCTCTCCTTCGTGCTCCCTCTGTCTCTTATGCAGACGTATGAGGACCAGCACAGCAGTGAAGAGGAGGAGGAAGAGGAGGAGGAGAGCGAGGATGGAGAGGAGGAAGACGACATCACGAGCGCTGAGTCAGAGAGCAGCGAAGACGAGGAGGGCGGGGAGCCAGAGGACCAGCAGGGGGCCAACAGACAGCAGCAGCTGGAGTGGGATGATTCTACCCTCACCTACTAAATCAACACACACACACACACACACACACACACAAACACACACACATACACTCAACACAAACTCTTGCGCGCACATCACCAGCTCACTCAGAACCTCATACTCACTGCTTCACACACTCCCCCACAACAGTTTCACGTTCAAGGAGCCATGATGTTAAAAAAATACAATGAAAAACAAAAATTCCCATCAGCTTATATGGTCAAAGTTTTCCTGTTGTTATCTTAGTGGTGGTACTCAGTGTAGTGTAGTCATCACCGGATTGCTGATTTTTACTGTTTATTTTTTTATTTATTATATTTTAATTCCCAGGAAAACTACATTAGTTTTGAACTGTGTGGAAGCCAACCCTGCACTTTTTGTTTTCTCTCAGACATGAGGCTTTCAAATGGAGAATCGTTTTTTCCTGATGTTTATTCTTGCTTAATGTTTTTAGATTTGTTGCCGCTAAACTCGCGTATATCTTTGATTCGAGTTCTCTCGACTTGTAGTCCACAGTAAAAAGAAACGCTTTTAACAAGTAGACCGCATTTTCTTTGAATTTCCTTTCTTTAGTGCATGAGGATATTTGAGAAGTCATACGTGTAGAGAAATAAATCGCTTTTTAAAGATTTTGTAAATATAAAAAAAAACATGTAATTAGTCGATGTGTTCGTGGAGGCCTACTCAACAGGGTCCAATATCTAAAAATGACGCAGTATGTAATGTAGAATATTTGTGTCACAGAGGCTCTAGCATGTTGCTGAATTTCTGCAAAAGCTGTTCCATCATGCTTGTACAAAAACGTCTGCTTCATGATGAGAAACCCAGGACTGTTAAGCGGAGGTTTCCATGACCAAGTGGTGTCCACTTTTTTCAAAGAGGATAATCATATTTTCTTTCTCGAAGGCAGGACTGGTCGATAGTTTCAGCTTCATACATGCTTTGCTTTGCTTGCACAGGTGGCAACGCTCTACTCCAGGCGTCCAGCGTATTTCATTCCTGGTAGATCTCACTGTTGTACAGGAGGGATTTTCTTTTTGTTCAAAGAAATTAAAATGTACAAATCAACATTTTATGCGTAACGGTACAAACTCCAGGCCAGCAGGTACTGTAGTCATGTTGATCTTGAAGTATGGGTACCAACATTTCTGCCAGTTTATTTGGACAAGTAGAGAGATTACTGCAGCAGCTTTAAAAAGCCTTTCGTGTGTATCCCAGTCCTGCTGTGTTGACAGAAGTAGGAAGGAAAAAAGTCTCCAAATTATTGAAAGAGCAGATTTATGACAGACAGAGCTTTAGTGGAGCCTGGTTGAATAGTGCAGTTGCTGGCATTGTTTTTGGGGAGAGAAGTGATATGAAAGTACTTTTCAGGATTGCATTGTTGAAACCTTATGTTCTGTGGCACGTTTATTTAACCTGAAATAATAATTCATATATTAGAAGCATTTTTAAACTGGTTTCTTGCAAAATGTTCATAAAGTAGCTCATGGAATTATACTCTAGCACATGGCTGCGTAGCGTACAATAGGAAAACACTTTAAAAATGAATCATTTTCTTCATCTTCTGAATCTTTAAATGAACTATTTTTTTGCAGTAGACCAGTAGATTTTATTGTACACGGAGCTGTAAAGTTGTTCTAAGATATTTGTTTACATTTGGTAAACTTATTTTCCTTCTGGTATTAGTATAAAACTTGTATAATTAATTGGGAAAATGTGTCCAAATCAGGTCTCCTCTCAAACATTGTTGCCCATCACTGTTGTATATATCTTTCCAATCAGAATCAAATGTACCTTCACACTATTTAGTGTTTGTCTCATGTTGTTGGGTAGCGAGTAAAATGTAAACATTTCCCTAACCTGCATTAATGGAAGCAGTTCAGATTTGGGGCACTGCAGTGCGCAAATGTGGCATTATCAGGATTAGAAATGTTCTTGCATGCAAATCTACTTTCAGAGGCCAAAAAACCAACTCATAAAATGCTTTTTAGGAGACAGTTTCTAGGTTTAACCTTCTTAGGTTCAGGCTGTTTTATAATTTTTACAAGTATGTGGTGGAAAGCTAGTGAACAGTCTCCCCTCCATGATGACTTCGACTTGGACTAAAAAGGGGGCCAGGTCTGAGCCGGCTGAGAAGGGAGTGCCTTTTGCAGATCATAGTGCAAATAGCAGGACTAACAAAATTCATCCATGCTCTTTTATTCGTGGCGTTTTGTTGTTGTTTTTGCTTTTCGATTTTTATTTGTTTAATGCTACAGAGCTGGGGATTACATTTTCTTTGAGTTTATCGTAACTATAGTCCACTGCTAGTTTTATTAAAAGTGACAAATGTTTTACATAGATGTCATGTGTCCATGTTGATGTGTAGAGGAAGTAGATTCATATTGTATCTTCTATAGATATTGTACTAAATCATATTGACAGAATCCACCTTTAAAAACATGTACAGTACATAATAATGAAATTGCTTTGGCAGCATACATGGGTATACTGTTAACTGACCTGTTTGTGTATATTAGAAGGTAATTCTGAAGTGTCCTGTTGCCTGAGTTGTTAAGAAATGATTTTGAGGGCAGCATGAAATACTAGCCTGTCATCTCTGAAATTGTCACGGTTTCATTATGTCAAACATTGTATGTCCACATTTCATCTACAGTTTAAAGTGCAACACCATGGGTCACTGATATGCGCGCACTGTCGCTGAAGTCTCCACAGTGACTACACCATCTCCAGTTTTCTGGGTTATGTACTTTCCGTTCAGCTCCTGAGTTAAGTGTCTGTCTGTTGAATTGAATGTCACTGCCTAACAACTGAAATGCAGCCATACTGTAATAACACTAAGATGTAAGGAGAATTTACTTCGCATGAACCACAAATTTATGTACGTTCCATGTGGGGTTGTGAGACTGGAGTGAGAAAGGAGATGTTACACTACTGATTCTCAGATTGTCTGTCACAAGTCCACAACACTCCAGATATATATATATTTTTGTTTTTTCTTTTAAAAATTTGCTCAAAACGGAAGGTCATGATGTTTTCAGGGTAGTTGGATGCTTCCTTTGTGCTTGTTGGAGCTGCTCTCACTTTTCTACCAATTGAAAGGCAAATTGTAGTGAAGTCGATGCTTGCTCATAAACAAAATAAAGGTTGACAAGGCGGGGTATTTCCTCTGTCTGTTCGTGTTTTCTTTCGATCATTGCTCCCACTGAAAGTGTATCACTAGTATACACATGCAGTACAGTAGTGCTGTTGGTACACACCCTGAGTAGTAGTGTCCTCTGGTGGTGGAAAGGAATTTCTCTAAAGCCTGAAATGTTTTGCCTTTAGTTTTTTTTAATCTCACATTCAAAGTTACATAATTTCAAAGCTCAATATCAAAACTGCTGCTGTAAACATTGTCACATTAGGTTGTAAATCATTTCAACCATACAAATATAAGATGCATTGCAATTTGATATTGTACTTAATTACTGAACTACAATCAGTTCCTATACAGGGGATGGACAAAATAATGGAAACGTCTGATAATATAAAGAAAAACGTGTATTCTGAAATGTATAAATTCATTTTAATTCTTAAAAACATATTAATCAGGCTTCTAACTGGTGACTATTTCACTCTTGTAGCCCTGAAGCCGCCATCATGTTGCAGTTCAAACAGTATGTTCTTCATCTGGTTCTGTAGAACGACCTAGTGTCAGTTGAAAGGTCACAGTGACTCTTCATCAAACTGAATGAGTCTCATGAAACTATCACAAGATCATTCATAGTGTTTAACAGATGTCAGCAAACCCCTTCAGCAAATTTGATATCACACTGCAACTACACTGGTCAGAAACTCATTAGTTTTCACCGATACTAAATTAGCTAATATATTTGAAAATATGGTTTACTAATGCGACAGTGCCAATCACTTACTTTAAAGTTTTTGTAGTATTTCTGTTATTTTGTCCAAGCCCCTGCACACAGACATTTTACTTAGAATAAAAACACATCTTGAACATCTGGGGCACTAAAAGCACAAGAAATCAACATCTTAAAAACACCACAGCTGATTTTGTAGACTTTAGGGCAGACAGACACAACAATCCAGTAAGAAATACAGCACAAATCACAACAGAATATTTCTCATGAACTGCCTCTACATTCATACATGTCTTCAAATCAAAGCACCTGCTCGTACCTATAATACAACTGTACACTTATCTGGACAAATAAAAGACATTTACAAAGTTGAGGGTTAAAAAAAAACCAATACTGATAAAAAGTGTTATCTACATTAATACAGAGATGTGCATTGATTATTTACAAAATCAATGACTAGTTGGCACACTTTCTCCTTGAAAGATGACACAGAGTTAAAATTGACCTTTTGTAGAATCGCTATGCTTTGGTTTTCACACCGGAGCTAGCCAAAGCCATAATTTTGTCTTCTGACCCTGAAAAAGAAGGCAGAACAAAATAAATACGAGTGTTCATCCAATAATTTGTGTAATTAAACACTTTGGAATCGCAGCTTTATTCTCACCTAGGTTTGCAGTCACTTTTTCAAATTGGCTGAGACTAGCTGTTGCATTTTCAGTCAGAAAAACTTCATCATCTGTAGTGAGCTGTCAGACCAACCACACAAATAATGTCATTTATTTAAGTTTTCATTTAAAAAAATTACATAGTGACACTAAAATTACTAAAACAAGGAAGTGCAGCTTTAAGAGGTCGTGTGGATTCTTTAAACACAAGACACTGAATCATACAGCAGGTCGTGGAAAAACGTCACATCTCTGCTGTGAGCATTCCTCACCTTCTCTCCCAGTTTTCTCAGGGCTGTGAGGATTTCCATTTTCTGCTGCGTGTACACATCTCGTGGCAATTTACCCACCATGACATCTCGGTCCATCTGGCCAGAATTTCACACACCATTAACACAATGTTCAGGTAAAATAAAAGCTAAATGATTAGCGTTAAATAACATCTAACATTAAACTAAATATATAATGTCTTAGACACTGCAATCCAAACCTCTGCTAGTCTGGTTCTCAGTTGTCCCGGCTGCTTCTTAGCAAAAAGTCGGATCACCTCTGGGGTTTTGAACGCCTGGCTGATGGCAGCCTGGATTGCCTGAATAAGACAGAGATATAAAAAAAAAATTAATCACTGTTTAAACCAGATTACTTTATGTTTGGTATTCTATGAACTGTAATTTCACAGTTTATCCACTGATAACCCATACCAGCTGCATTCCACTGAGTTCATCCACAAGTGTCATGTCCCCCGTCATGATCTTCTTCAGAGAGTCATTGAATTCACTCAACTGTTCCAGTGTTTCCTTTTTTGTCTCCTCATACTCTTCATCATCCAGTTCTTCTCTATAATAAACAAGAAACATAAAGGGAAGAATGTTTACAGGCAAGCAGCATAGGATTTCTAGCAATACTTTCATCCCAAATTTACTCATTCAGTTTAGAGACTGTACACCTGTGGATTTAATGCATTTCTGCACCTGCATTCCTCCAGATCCTGAAGCTGCTGCATCAGTCTGTCAAGTTGCTCTTCCATATTTTTCTTCAGTTTTCCAGTTTCTGATTTACCGCGAGAAGCCATTCTTGAATGATATTTCCGATATTTCCAACCTAAGGAGAAAGCAAAACAGATGACATGGCAGGAACCAGACATTAACCTTACAGGGAATTATACAGGTAGCTTATTCCGAAGACAACTTGCTACAAGCTTGCATGGTACCTGTAACGTTAGCGCATCTTAATAACAACTACAACACTGTTGGAGTTAGCACTGGTTAACATTCAACTATATGCTATCTATATCTGTCCAATCGCGAATTAATCTATCGCTGAAAGCTCAGACCATAAGATGCCGCATAACAGTTAGCTAACGTTGTTTAGCTTTAGCGTTTACTTATTAGTTAGCTGCTAGCTAGCTAGCTAGCATGCTAAAAGACTTCATCTCACCAGAACGTTGGCAGCCTTAATAGATGAAAATCAGCCTTGCGATATGTCTGACAGCTTGATAAATATGCCGTGGAAACACGGGAGCCAGCGTATGGGTACTCCAAGAACTACAATCTCACTCAAATGTAGTTACGAAATGTTTTGTGTCTGTCGAGTCATGTATGGTTTGAGTATTTGTGATTGTGAACGCAGCTCAGGGGTGTAACCGCTAGGCGCGGCTGCCGTCTTCCTGCTCCATTATAACCAATCACTTTTTACTGCAGGAAGCAGGTGACACATTCCGGGTCAGCTGCCTTTCATGGTAGTACAGTGACGAGTTACATTATTTTACTTAACAGATATTTAATTTGCTGTTTAAATTAACTAATGTTTGAGTTAACGTTATCGTGTTTGTCTGCCCGAGCGTCCTGTACGTTCACTCTGGTGGCAACGGTTAAATTACCGTTCCCTTGGTTACAGATAAAGCTAGCAGTGCTAATGTTATGTGAAGCTAATGTTAAAATGATATAAGCTGTGGTTTTCACTTTGTAATCATATCTCCAGCGTTTTGGTGTCGTAGCGGCCACAGAGCTTCCACACACAGGTGCTTTAACTCGAAAACAGTTAATTAACTACAGTCTTTGTTGTTCATATTATGTATCTGCAGCAAAGTCAGCTCCAGCATGAGGCATGGAGGATACAAACATAACCAAAGTGGTCCTACTGGCCTGCGGGTCCTTCAACCCCATCACCAACATGCACCTGAGGATGTTTGAGCTGGCTCGAGATCATCTGGAAGATACAGGTTGATGAAATGTGTTTTTTCTTTATCTACCTTTTAGTATTTTGTGTCCCTGTTGCCTATAATAGTCTCATTACACCTGTGCAATATCTCCATAACTCAATGTGCAACTATGTAAACCTGTGCAATAATTATTACACAAGCTGTGATTTACAATGTACATTTTCCACTACTGCCATTTATTAATATCTGTATACTGTACATACTCGCACTATTCTTAACTATATATTGTACATACATATTCAGATTTTATTTATTTTTAATATTTAGATTTATTCATTGGGCATTTTAGTTTATTTAGCTTGTGCTGTGCCGGGTTAGTTTTTAATTTATTTAATGCAGTTTGGTCAGATCAGCCTTTAGATATTGTAACAATGTTATTTCCCCACTGTGGGACTAATGAAGGTTTTTTTGTTCTTATTATTCTTAGTTTGTTTGTCCAGATTACACAAGTGATATCTACCCATGCTGATAGATAGGATTTAATTTGCCCAGCTTTGGATATACTATAGGTGTCCTTCAATTTATTGCATTCACCCAAATATAGTGAAAGTTAATGGAGTTTTAGCTCACAGCTGCTCACAGCACCGAAAAACATCCCATGTCAATAAAATATTTTTGTGTGTTTTTTATTTAACCTGCTAAGAACCTAAGATAGCAGCTTCAATAAATATAGTTAAGACATATACAACAAGGCTAAGATATTCCTAAAGTTATTTCAATTGAATGATTATGAACTTCATCACTTTAGAGACATATCAACTGTACTGTGTGGATAAAAACTGCATCAATTTCTTAGTCAAGTCAAATCAGGTTTATATAGCCTGATCTCACAAATCACAAACTTGCCTGAAGAGGCAAAGGGACAAAATGGCAACACAATTCCTAATTTGTTGTTTAACAGTTAACTGCATCTTCTTCTGCATCTGCTTTGTTGCTTTTTCTTTTCTTTTTTTTTGTTTAATTCAAATCACATTTATTTCTTTGTGTGTCAGGTCAGTACAAAGTGGTGAAAGGTATTATATCTCCGGTGGGTGATGCCTATAAAAAGAAGGGTTTGATTGAGATTGGCCACCGCCTGGAGATGGCCAGATTAGCCACTGACATATCAGACTGGATCACTGTAGATTCCTGGGAAAGCATGCAGCCAGAGTGGATGGAGACGGCAAAAGTTGTTCGGTAAGTTGGCATTTCTTATCACTTGTTTGTGGCAGCGTGTGTGCTTGCTGCAGGCTGTGCTAGTTGTGTGTTATGTCTCCGGCTGCTGTTATTGCAGGAGTAAGGAAATCTTCCAGAGGATCTTCAGGATCAGTTTTCCTGTTGTCTGGCTCAGAATTTTCTTTGTCTACACTTTAGGCCACCCATCCATCAAATGTTTAAACATAGCAATGCAAAGTACTAATGTGGATTAAACTGATGACTTTCAACCAGATCCTGAAGTCAAAATCTGATGTAAGAACATGTATGAGACAGTGTAGGTTGGATCATATGTTATTAATATTGTGTTCACCATATTTTCATCATCATTGTTTGTGGCAGGTGATTTGTGTGAGGCTTAATTTTCTTTCTGTAGATTTATATTCCTAAAATAACATCTGCATAGATGTTTTAGTCTTAACGGTCTAAATATCTGACATATCAATAATGAAAATATATGTCTCATCTTGTGTTTCTTTTCTTTTCGTTATGATTGATCAATGTAGTTTTATCAAATGAAGTCTGGTCAGTTAATTTATATACAGCAGAAAACTGACATCATGACTGCTTTTTATGAGAATTTTAATTCATTTGATTTGAAAGTTAAGCTATAAATAACACCATCAGCTTAACAATCAACAGTTTATCAACAGCAGCAACAACAACAACAAAAAAAATTTTTTATTCTGCATCAGACCCCATGGGATGGAAGTATTTGTGACTTCCTGTACAGATGGCAGCTTTATTGCTGCTGCAAAAGTTAAAAACTGTCCATATTGATTTTACTTTTATTACTGCACAATTCCTATTCTTGAAAACATTTGACATGATTTTTTTATAATGTGTACTATAAATTGCATTTCATCTAACAGGTCATGACTTGCTGCTGTAAAGAAAATACATGAACAATCACCAGCAAACTAAGTGACATTGCTGTTAGTGGCTGGGCAAGATAATTATTAGAATGAATCACTGATTGATTCCCCAGAACGTTGAAATCCAAACAGGAAATTCAGGCTTGGATACATAATAGACTAACGGCGTAAAGGCATTGCTGATAAAGAAACATGACTTGTCAGAACTGTGGATTCTAATATTGATTAATATATTCATATAACACAAGTTCTGTTGACCACTGAGATGCGCAGCTAGTACATGTGAAAGAAAACATCACGACCAGATCACACAGTCTCACAAAGCAAAATAAAAGCAGCACAGATGAGGCAAACAGCAAGTAAAGACACTCAACTTAAAGAGAATCCAGTCATTTTTTACATTAAAACATTAAGTAATGCGTAAAAGTCCCCTGTTATATCTGTAGTTGGCTCACTGAATACACACAGGGTTGGGTTCTTCTCCTAGCACATTTCCTCTGCTGCACTGCAATCAGCAGAAGGAGAGATTTTCTTCTGCTGGACAATGTGTGTCAAACATGCAAATAATTATGAGGACTAATATAGTTTTAAGAACAAACATGGCAAATATTAGATACATTTCTGTTAGTTTAGTGCTAATTTAAGAACATATCCTCCTTTCCCATGGTAAAACGCACAAATGAAATGTATAAGTTGCCAAAAAGCCAGACACACAACTCTCCGCTTCTACTTGCTTTTGGCAGGGAGAATGCCATGTTGGAGAAGAGAGACTAAACTAAACTCAATGTCATGCCTGTTTTTTTTTAAAGATTAATTTTAAGAGAAGTGTTATATAACACAAAGTACAAAAAGTTTTACTAATGCCAGCAGTGGGAAACAACAGCTACACTATCCAGCAGCTACTGCATCAAACACTGGAGAAGTGAGAGAAAATGTCCAGAGACAACCTGCGGGTTTTACTCAGTTTATTGTTGTTAATATTTAATTTATACATTGAGTGTATACATTTGTGAATGTGAGCAATAGTCCCCTATGTATTTTATTCAAATCTTTCAAATCTGATATATGCTTTATTAATGTTATCTCTAGACATCACTATGAGGAGCTGCTTGCAGCAGAGCAGAAAAATGATGACGTGGACACGGTTTTGTGCACCAAAAGGAGACGTACAGAGGAGAAATATTGTAAAGGATGGAGAGGTACATCATATATATCTACACTGTTTGCACCTTGCATTGCCCTCTGTTTTCTTTTCAACACCTCCCTTTTCCAGTCACTGAGTCCAGACAAATAACAACTTGCTTTTGTTGTATTTATGGCTTACTGTATTCAACTTAACGTAGTAACAGAAGACAATGGTTTAAAGGTGTGGTTATGCAGGGTGGGGAGCAGCTCATCACACCACCTTTGGTACAGACAGGCAAGGTGTAAAACAGCAACAGCTGAGGCTTTAAAGGTGAAAGATAAAAACACCTGAATGTGTAAGTGACAAGTTACATTTTTAAGCACATAGCTGCAGTTTGTAGAATTTTATACAGAAGCAAAACAAAAGCTGAACAAAAGTAGACATCTGAAAATACAGTATAAAGTGCTAAAGTTATGACCATTTATTAAATTCTTAAATTTCTTTAATTCTTTAAATATTTCATAAACTTTTATCTTCTTGTATGTTTATGTTGGGCTTTTAACTTAAATGTTGACTCTGTGCCATTGTTTTTGATTTCTCAGTTTTTTGGTAATTAACTTTTGTGCACTGTTTCCTTGCTTCTTTAAAGACCTGTGTAGCTAAGAAAAACTACAGAACATCAAAATGTAGGTACATTATGAATGTTTTTTTTTTTTTCTAGATCCAGACAGGTCTCAGCTGATGTTGCTGTGTGGGGCTGATGTCATGGAGTCCTTCGCTGTGCCCAATCTGTGGAAGCAGGAAGATATTATTGAGATTGTTGACCGCTACGGTTTAGTTTGTGTCACCCGGAGTGGCAGCGACCCCCACAAGTTCATCCACCAGTCAGACGTGCTGTGGAAGTACCGCAAGAACATCCATGTGGTCCATGAGTGGGTAACCAACGAGATCTCAGCCACTCATGTGCGGCGGGCACTTCGACGAGGTCATAGCGTCAGGTACCTTCTTCCAGACTCGGTGGTTCACTACATACGAGAGCACAACCTCTACAATGCCGAGAGTGAGCAGAAAAATGCTGATGTGATTCTAGCACCTCTTCAGAGAGTTACGGGTGCTTCCTCAAGTTGAGGAAGTTTACAGCTGCGGCTGCAAAAATACAACTGTGTGCTGACTACACATAGATGCTGTGGGTTTAATGTGAATTTTAAACAAATCAGACATTTTATTTAAGTTCGCATCAGTGCCTAATCCACACTTTAGCCTTTTCTAATAGTGTTTTTTAGCAGAATAAATCTGCATAAACTTTGCTACAAAAGTGACACTAAAACAAAATAGTGAAAGCAGTTTAGCAGCAGTTTAACCAGCATGGAGAAAACATCAGCATCAGATAATTCTGTTGCATAGTTGTTGAAATAGAGTTTCACGATTTTCATGAAACATGTAGTAAACATTATGTTTAGGTTTTATAATTATGAACAAATAAATTTTTATATTTGTACTTGAACCCGGTTCTTTCCGATTTGTTCAGTGTGTTCCTGTTTTCTACACAGTTTCAAATATGTTTACCTAGTGCTGTAAATTTGAAAATGAAGGTGTGATGTGTATTGACTTGAAATAAACAATGGTCTCTGTTTTCCAGCTTTCAAGCTTTTCATTGCTGCAATGATGCTATTATTACACAGAAACTCCTAACATCAAACAAAAAGGTGCTTAACTCTAGGGTGCTAGTAATCATCACAGAAGTTAAAAGCCGAATTAACAAACTTCTGCCATCTAAAGACCCTTGATTGCAGTGTGCTGAAATAAAAGTATAACTGATTACATCAGTGCCTAATGGTAAATCAATGCAATTTTATTGTTGGGGTAATGGTATTAGATTATAATGAATGCAAATTAATTTGGTTAAACAGGATGATTCTTGTTTTTATCTTACTATTCAGTTAATCTGTGTCCATTTTTCTACACCTTAGACCAACTTTATTTCTGAATGTAGTATTTCTGTAAGTACCGATACAACTGAAGTTGCATAGTGTGTGTAAAGTTGTATCATTTTCACTTTGATCATCTTCATAAATACAGCGGGTATATTCAGGTAATTCAAGTAAATACCAAAGAAGAAATGATCATTATTAACCATAACAAGAAGCTTACCTCTTCAAATAAGGGTCATATTTCTTATTGTGCATGCACATGCAGTTAATGTGTCACCCTTGGCGTACATTTTGAAGCATTAACGATTCATTGAAAAGCACAGTGGGACCAGTCAGACACGTCTGTCTTCTCCGCTACACCCTGGCACTTGTGAGCACCTCCCTCACCTTCCCATGGTCTGCTGGTTACAGTGAGTAAAAGAAGTATGAGTGTCGTTTTTGTCACTCCAGGCCCAGCAGTTTGAGAAACATACTTCATTAAAACATCTCAGAAGGAGGATAAACACACATCAAAATGCCAGCCAGTCTCTGTGGAACATGGGAAATCGTCAGCAATACCAACTTAGACGGCTACATGATTGCACTGGGTAAGTAATATTGATGCTTAACTGAAAGACTTGTGATAGCTGCATTTCCATCTATCACATTTCAAATGTGTAGTAAAATATATGTAGATTTACACATCCATTATGAGATTAAATGGAGCACTGGAAGTATGTCATTATTGGGGGGAAAAAACAATTTGTCCATCCTGCCGAATCACTGCTATTTATGGTATTCATGGGGCTATGTGAGGTAAAGTATTTTCCTGTAGGTGCATCAGTCTTGTAGATTTGTAGTCTGTTTATTAAGGTAAAACACATATCTACCTCTCCAGGTATCAGCCCTAGCTTAAGAAAGATTGCTTTGAAGCTAAAGCAGAAGAAGGTGATTGAGCAGCAGGGGGACCAGTACGTCATCAAAACCATCAGCACCTTTCGAAACTACACTGTCTCTTTCAGCATTGGTCAGTATTTCCATGAGTTCACCAAGGGACTGGACAACAGACACGTCAAGGTGAAGATGAATGTCAGAATTGTGTGTCGCAAACACTAATAAGTGTTTTGTAGCTCATATACTGTCGGACCTTTATATGGAATACTAGTTGTGACGTACACTCTCTTGTCTTCTGCCACTTAAACAGTCACTGGTGACATGGGAAGGGGATAAACTGGTGTGTGAACAAACTGGAGAGAAGAAGAACCGGGGCTGGGCTCACTGGATTGAAGATGACAAGCTGCATCTGGTAGGAACAGGATGACATTTGCTCTACATAATGAACCAAGCTAAATTAACACCTTCATTTCTACACAGTGTCGTGCTAATTAATGAAATTGTACTCTATTTGTGTGGCCTGCTTCCCTCAGGAGCTGTATTGTGATGGAGAAGTCTGCAAACAGGTGTTTAAAAAGAAAGCCAACGAGTGAAGAGGAAGTTGAGTTTCGCAAGTTGTATTTCTGGAGAAGTTACTCTGTGATGAAAGGCTCCACTAGATCCAGTACTCTAAAGAAAGAATAACAAAATCATGCTGGTTGTTCAGTTTGTGTTAAATTACTTTTTTTGTAATATGACTTCAAAGCTGAGCTCATGAGAAAATGTCTTTTGTGTCAGGGTATGGATTTACACCACTAGGTGGCATCACGTCATTACTTTTGTCAGATACTTGTCTACACTGGTCTGTAGCTTGATGGGGTTGGCCTTGATTTTTTTAAACAATGACTACTAAACATGTTTTTGAGTGCTTGCAGGTGACAGAAACATTAGTCTAACCAGTGCTGTCCTTCTGAATAAAAGCAAAATTGTTTTTTTTTTTAAATTTTTTTAATTCTGTCTAATAAAACTGAGTTTTCAGACAATATCCTCTTTTGTCTTTCAGTTGTTCATTCTATCTTTAAATCAATAAACTTTTTTATACCGCATTATCTCACTGATATATCTGGTCAGTGTCATAATTGATCCCTCATATGGCAGAAACTGATTAGTAACGTTAACTAATAAAATGTGGTGTTGGTGTAAATTATACAAGAGTTAATAATCAATGAATAACTCCTAGTGCCCAGTGCATTGATTGTTCATGCACACAGTCATAAATAACCACAGGGTTAGCAGTACAAACCATATGTATACATATATAAAAACATTAATAATTACATGTATTTTTGCAATAAAACAAAGGTTCGCACCTCCCCCTGTAGCCTCTTAAGTCACGTGACATAATGTAGAACCAAAATGGCCGCCGTTGTATTTTGACGTATAACAGCTAGCTACTTTTCTTTTTGTTTCATTCTTGGTAGAAAACTAGCGAACGACGGAGTTTTTGGAGCAAGTGTATATTCCACTCTCCGTATACTGGTGTCCTAGTTTTTATCTTGAAGACAATCCAGGCTGACACATATTTGTTGGACGAGTTAGACTATGCATATTTAGTTCTAAAACAGGCTAGCTAGCTGGCTCTGGCTGGCACACATACAAACAGTTGAAAGTGAAATAGCTTAGCTGCGATGGAGGAGTTGAGCGCAGACGAGGTAAGGTGACGCTCACAATTACTACCGAGAAATATCGTATACATATTTTATTATTGAAATTCAGATTTAAATAAAGTAGTTATGCTTTGCACTGCATGTGTCAAATTGTCTTGTTCCTTGCAGAATTGCTAAAGCTAACTCACAGGTTAGCATAGTCTAAATTGCAGAAATGCATCCACGACAAAAAAAATGCTACAGATAACGTTAGTTCAGAACCAGCATACATAAACGCATTTTATCGACCGCGACCCACAAAATGTTTATTTATACGAGACAGTCAATGTAACCTAATGAACGAAGTAGAAGTAGTATGTTTATGTCACTGTTGCCAGAACGCTAATTTAATTTAGCCGGAGCTCAATGCTAACAAGCTAACGCAATACTAGAGGCTGTGCATAGCCTGTAGTAGTTCGCACAAGGAAAATATTGTTTTTATGTAAAACACTTACGCGTTTATAAATATATACAAATCGTTTCATCTGATAGATGGTTTCTTCACGTCACATTGTAACAGATAATGTTAACACGCTACCTGCTGTATTGATTTGACACATCTTCTTGCAGGTAAGCTAGCTGACGTTGTTTTGCTAACAACCAAAAATTAGCCTGCGAGGCGACTCAGCATAAAAAACACACCGGGCCACCATTGTGCAATCATCTGTCCCTTAGACTGAGTGACCACTGGACTATTCACTTGAATCATACGCAGCATTTTATGAAGTTTTCACCCTTTGTCTCTCCGTGTTCGTATTTAGCCGTTTAATCAACTCACAGTCGATTGTCCCGTTGATTTACTGTAACGTTAGTTGCAAAGCGGTTCAACTGAGTTGTGATGATTAGTGCTCACCATGAAACAAAAAACAATGACTTTGTTAATGGGCTACTGATTAAATAATGAAAAACCAATCACCACCTTACATTTCTTAATTTATCAAAGCTAATTGTAATTTGGCCAGAAGTAAAAATATGGCGAATCATTAAATCGTAATTATAAATTTCAACAATGAGCCTAATGTAAGCCCAAACTAGGTTGGCTTTAATATAGTACTTTGGATAAATGTGTAAATATACTGGTATATTCATTCAAGATTCGCAGAAGGAGACTAGCACGACTGGCAGGGGGACAGACATCACAGCCCAGCACCCCTCTCAGCACACCCTTAACATCCCCACAGAGGGAGACTCCACCTGGACCCCTCCCTGGCCCCTCAGGTGCAGCACCCCAGCCCCTGCCACCAGCTGCCTCACAATCACTGGGGCTCAATGTCCATAGTGGTACTCCGGCCACATCCCCCATGGGCACCTCCGGTAAGAACTGAATAAAACCTACAGGATGTGTGGTGTATGTATTCAGTTTGTATTCATTACTGCAATTTCAAGCAAAACTCAGGGTAAAGCTTGCAGGTAAAATGTGCCTTGATGTTACCATCAGATCAGAATGCAGCCAGCTCTCCTGTTGTCCCCAAAGAGTCGTAGAAGTTTATCTCTATTATGATCTATAGTAAAACCATATGAGCCTGAGGGTTGGAGGACGTGCTTGAGCGTAACACTGAAAGGGACATTTATATCTGTGATGTTGCTACTTGAGCAGCAACAGTCAGTGATGCATTGTGAATGACATCAACAGCAGAAGCTTGTTGTTAACAGTGTCCCTGTTTGACAAGCGTAGGCTCTGATGTTCAGAATGAACATTGATGCATCCACCCATGCACTGCTGTCTAGAAAAGACACTTGTGAGATGCAGTGAAAACGTCCTGGTATTATTTTTTTTGGTATCTATTGATAGTTTGTACAAGGTTAAGAATTTTGTTATAATATGTAATAGTATATATAAATGTAATTTTCTTTGCAACCCCATATGACACATTATAGCCTTTTATTATAAATATTCTCCTTGATACAACCATGGTACACAGTGTTTACTTAAGTGCTGGTAATGATATGATTACTTTGCATCCAGGAGATAGTTGTTAATTCCAGCCTTTCATTAACAGTAACATCCTGAGTGTTAATGAACTTTTTCTCTCCATGTTTGCAGTGATCATGGCACATTGTGTTGATCTTAATCTGAGCCTTGACTAACTGAATTCAGCTCAACAGTGATTTGTTCATAAGTAATAGCACTGACACAAAATATAAAACAATATCCTGTTTGGGTGGCTAATCTATGTAGTGGACAGTGTGTTTGAATACCATAACGACTGTTTGTTATTAATATAACTAAACAAATGTGAATGTGAGCATGAACCTGTCTCTGGACCACAGTGAACTGCCCAGGGTGTGTAAGTGCATTGTCTAAGTATGACACATCTGTGTCGCATTTGATTTTTGTGCTTGAAATTGCTTAGTTGTGTTGTGCTTTTTTTTTTAGGGGTGGCGTATGGTAGTCAGAGCAGCGAGGGTGTGAGCTCCCTCTCCAGCTCCCCCTCCAACAGCCTTGAAACTCAGTCCCAGAGTTTGTCTCGATCACAGAGCATGGACATTGACACTGCCTCCTGTGAAAAGAGGTAATCTGCTACCTTATTGTACTGCACAAGTCAAAGGCTTTTAAAAGAAATGGGCATTTTCAAACAATACTTTACCTCAAGTTTGTATTTTTGCCAAAAGACTTCCTTTGTGACCTTGAAAGGTGCCAGTAAAAATTTAATATGAAAAATAATACTGAAATGCCATATACACAAAATTACCACAGTAATGCACTGTTGCATTTTTCTGCTGTATATAGAAGTGTAACAATATTCATAAGACACTTGTTACTTTTGAAGGAAACATAAGTCGACTCTTATACTGTTTTATATGCTTTTATATGCTCCTGTCAAGAACTGGCAATTCATTTTTATTATAAATGAATTGCAGTTGAGGTTCATCGACCGTTGAGCCTTGAGTTTTGGCCAGGTCTCAGATGAAGGAGATTACTAAGCACTGCTACCTCTGTTATTCCAGCATGTCCCAGGTGGATGTGGACTCAGGGATAGAGAACATGGAGGTGGAGGATAGCGATCGAAGGGAGAAGAGGAACTTGACTGATAAGGTAAACGACAGTAGAGAACATTAGCTGACAGGGAGTGCCTTTTATGTTGAATTTCGTGACCTACTTGACTTTGATCATGCCTATCTTCTCATCAAGTTCAACTTCTTAATTGAGTAAATATAAAACGTCTGGGTATTCCCAGAAAAGTAATCAGGGACTTTCCGTAGCCACAATAAGTTTCATTCATTTCATTTTATTGATATGTACTTATGTCTTGATACACACATTAAAAGGTGTGTGTGTGTGTGTGTGTACATGAGTCAGAGTAATGTATATTTTTTGCATTTACCCCATAAGTGACTCTAGATTGTGGGCAAACCCTTGTTGTTGTTTCTTTTCGCACAACTCAGGACACTTCTACAAACTCAGATGTCTCTGAAGAACAGGCTCTGCAGCTCATTTGTAAGATTCTCCGCGTATCGTGGAAGGAGCAGGATAGAGATGTCATCTTTCTCCCTTCACTGACTGCTGAGTTCCAGCAGAACCATAAAGTCGGTATGTGACTGAATAGCATCTATGTCCTAGTAACCTAAGTCATATCCCAAATGCAGTCTTGCATAAATCTTGTTTGGGGCGGTGCTTGATTTAAGGGCCTTGCTTACAGTTTACGCTGTTGACGCTGCAGTTTCTTTGCCGAGCAGTCAGTAATAATGTTGATGTTATAATGTTGTTACAGTAATAACGTTCCCATGAATGTTCTTCATAGGACGACTCCATGTATTTCCTTTGATGTTTTGAAAAAAGCTAAGGTTTTCCTTGCTTTGCTTCTTATACCAGTAGTAATCTAAGTCCACAATGACGACTTCCTTTTCAGCCGGGGAGGATTAGGTCCTTGTCTGCCCCCATGTGGTTGACCTTTCTAAACCCTCCCAACAAGTACAAATTACACAAAGAAGGATGCGAACAATTGTGCAGATGATTCAGCCATAACATGCGTACATAGTACAGTAAACATTAGTAACTGGTATTAATAAACCATACTTTAAAAGGCGCAGACTGGTCAGCTAAGTAGCGCTGTGTGTGTCCTTGCAGATGTGGCTCTTCCCCCCTTAAATTCACATTAAAACAAAGGTAACTCATATTGATGGGTAACCAAACCTCACAGATGTCAAGCTTCAGGATCTAATGTCTTATGTGAAGTGAAGGAAGTTCTGTATTTGAACGATGTGCTTTTGTACAGCCTATAACAAATGCAGAAAAACCACTAAATCTGTTTTGCTATGGTTGCTGAAGAAGGTAAAGTTACATCTCTCCCATAAACAGTTTTGTTTAGGCAGTAACCTAAAGAGATTTATTTATTTAATGTATGTTTCAAATAGTTAAATCCTCATAAACATAATATGTAAAATCAATAAGTTAATACGTTTAAAGAAAATATTTTTGTTGAAAGCAATGTAAAAAGGGAAACTAGACCTCGACAAGGAATGCAGTGACTGGACCCTCTGGACTTTTAGTTGAAGACCCCTGATCTACAGCAAGTATACCTAACAAGTTGAATGACTGTGGTCCCTGTAAAAGGGCACGGCTTTGTTTAAGACTGACAAGCTATTGCTTTTTTTAAATTGACTGATGGGTTTTTTTCTCCTGTAGTATACTCTGACTTCAAAGACCTGATTGGCCAGATCCTGATGGAAGTCTTAATGATGTCCACCCAGTCACGTGTCCACAACCCCTTCGCCAGCTTGACCGCCACCTCTCAGCCAATTGCAGCAGCCAAATCTCCTGATCACCGCTTGACACTGGTGCAGCCCTCCAGTCAAGGTGGAAGCCCCATGGGCCCCAGTGGAGGGTCCTTTGGAGCCAGCTCTCTGTCCAGGCAAGTATCTCAAATTAGCATTTTGATCCATGAGAACTCTCAGAAACATATCAAGCTGTGGATCGGCAACCATCTGTAACATAGCTGATATCATTGTGATGTTGCTTTTATCCTTTATTTCAGTACATAATTGTTAGATAAGTTTTGCCAATGATCACCATAACAATGTTTTTTACAGCCTTTATGGGTGTAGTAGTCCTCATCCAATGGCTTTGGATGCTGCAAAGCGGACTTCTCCATCTCTTTCCGCCCCTTCTACACCCTCTGAACCTTCTGCACCTTCTACCCCACAATTCATTGTTCCCCCCAGCCCACCTGCTACTGCTCCTCCAAGACACTCCCTCAACACTCCCTCTGCCCCTATGCCTATCTCCCAGCGCTATCGGCCTTACTCTGTCTCCCCTTACTGGGGGGCTCCTTCACCAACTAGCCCAAGTCATAGAGGATTCAGTCTGTTTGGGCCTTCTCCAAGCCCTGCAGGGCCCTCTGTTCCCCCTAATACGCCTGTTCCTGTGCCACCACTCAGCCCCCAGTCCCGCTCTTTGAGCTCTTACAGGGCTCGCAATCAAACCTCTTCCACACCCCCCTCTATGGTACCCCCTTCTCCCAGATCACTTGCCCGACAGACCGCCTTGGGTGCCAGGATCCCACCATCTAGGTATCTCATCTGCCATTTGCTTGTTTGTGGTGCTCATGCGAACAAAATGTACTAAAAGCCTGAACTTTGTGACTCACCAGATGAGGTTGATTTTTTGGATGTATTCTTCAATTAAACCTTTTATTGTATCTATGGCATGCTATACTAAATTAAAGACGGCCAATATCCAATTACTTAAGATTTTAGAAAAAATGCAACCATTTAGGGTGTTAAGACTATCAAAGGTCTTTTGAGTTTTTAGTATCAAGACCACTTGTTGCTATAGATGGTTTAACCCTTTTGCAAATAACCAATACTATATATAGTTTAACAGACATGAACTTACATTACATTACTGTAATAATGCTTACGCTTCTTTGCATTGGCTTTACGAACTTGTGTGAGTGATTGTGTGACACTTGGTTCAGTAGTAAGTTGGAAAAAAATGTCCTGACACTAGGGGTGTGCGATATTGGCAAAAAATGATATCTCAAAATTTTTTATGATTTTGAGATATTATTTTTAAGATGGCATTTTGCACCTTAAAACTGTGTCCTACATTTTATTTTCTTACTGATCAGTTATTAATTGCTACTTATAGAAACAGGGTGGTGCAACTAGTGGTGTTTCTCCAGAGGGGCTAATGCTAAGCTAGTGCTGCTGGCTAATGTTACCCCACATTTCCCTGGACATGGCTATGACCCATTACGTCCCCTGAACCGTCATTAACTCACCGGGAGCTCATCAGAAGCGGAGCGGCTTGTTGTGGTGCAGATTTGTCTTTGTAGTTAAATGCTTTCTTTTCTGTCTGTAGATACTTCCTACTTTGAGCTGTAACCTACAGACAGTCTTCAGTTAAGTTGTTATGAACGACATGAATCATAAATTGGTGGCTGTATTTTACTTGTTAAAACTTTAATTTATCATTTCGTGTTCCTTTCATAATTATTTAATATCTAGCTGTATTTCACATACAGGGTAGGGAAGCAGGAAAAAAACCCTGGTGTTTCTCCTGCTAAAAGTCTACATTAATAAAATCACTACATGATCAGTGGATTGAATGTTTTCAGAAGCGCTAAAGAAGCGGCTTCTATCCAAAATAGACTTGACGCGCATTTTTAGCGGAGCACAGAGTCGCTCCTGTCCTGTGGAAACAGCTATTAACCAAAATGGAAGTGGTCAATTCTGGTGACCATGTCGGAAATGGAATTGGTTGCATCCACGTGAGGTGGAAATCTTTTTTTTTTTTTTTTTTT